>JAWRVF010000930.1:0-137579 GCA_036785485.1 Physcomitrellopsis africana | reverse complement strand
GCTTTGTTCAACCACCCAAGTCGGACAATCTCTTCAATCTTTTTGATATTTTAGATGCTTATGATAACTTGTATAAGCTTTCCATAAAAACAAAAATAAATATATTTAGAGCTTTTATGAAAGTTTTATAAGCCGTGAAGTATCAAGAGGGCAAATTGTTGCTAGGGTTTAAAGAGTAGAATCAACTAGCTATAAAATCTAGAGTTTGAGAGGCATATACGCAAAATTTTAGAAAAAATTAGATGATAGAATGAGCTTTCTAAAAAGCTATTGCATGCTCAATTTGGAGAAAGGAAGTAATTACAACAAAGGCTGAAGTGAAGAGGAGCTTTACTGCCTTTGCATTTGCTGGGAAATTTTAGTGCCTATTTCTTTTAGCTATAACTTTTGAATGGTAAGACATCTATTTGTGAAATTTTGATACATTTTACAATGGATTATTAGCTTTCTATAGGTTATAAGCATGCTTAATTTGAACTTTGGATGGATTTTTAGTGATTTATTTAATTTTAGCTTGTTGTATAACTTGTATTCCTCATATGAAGTTGTATTTTGAGATATACTTGAGTATATACATACTTAGCTTATACTTATTATACAAATATATATACTTATATTTATATCAAGTATTTATATAAGTATTCTATAAATATTATAAATAATATTTATATAAGTATTTATATATATATTTGTATAAATATTATACCAAGGATTATACTTTATTTATATAAGTATTTATATAAGTATTATACCAAGTATTATATAAATATTATTTAAGGATTTATACTTTATAATTGTATAAGTCTTGTACAAATATAATATAAGTATAATTTGAAAGCTTGAACAAATATTGTGCAAGTATAGAAGATACTTGCATGGCTTTCTATCATGTTCCCTGCTAGTTCTAATAGGAGCTAGGAACCCAACGTTTTCCCAAAGTAGATTCTCTCTACCCGACACCGGTGTCATACTGCATTTACGTGTAGTGTATAAAAATATTAAAAATCTTGTATCTATTGTTAATATATGTGTGAGTGCTAGAGGTTATTTTAGAAGATATTATAAGGAGAGGATTTATTATAGCCACTTAGTTAGTGAATTAAGGTGGCTATTTGTTTTAATCCTATCTTACTTATATCCTAGAATAGACTCTTATGTAATTAGAATAAAGGTAAAGGTTGTTTTACCTTTCTTGTTGACTTTTGAGGTAGAATGGACCTTATGAAGGGTAAGAAAGAAGAGCATGGGGGTGAATAAGGCCCATCCAATAGGATTTGGCTGCCTATGTGGGCGTCTCATAGTCTAATATAGAAAGAAAGGGAGTTATACTCCTCTTGTTAGACCGAGAGAAGAAGGCAGTTTTTGAGTGGTGAATTTTGGAGAGAGATAGCTCCGAGGAGATAGAAGGAATTGTAATGAAAATTGGTGGGTGTATTCTTTAAGTTGTGAGGATTCTAGAACCTACTCACTTGTTTGTTTTGGAGTTGTGAGAAAAGAATTATGCTTGTTTTAGTAGAGTAGAGTTTGCTGACACCCGATGAAGAGGGGCAGAAACTTCGAGCTGCTACTGCAAGTTTGAATTCGACTCTTTCTTAGTAAAATTTATAGAGAGTATGGAAGATTATGCTAGCTTTCTATCAAAACATCTCTTGTATCATTTGGAGTTGGAGAGCAAAAGTTGTGAGCTTGAGAGTAGGAAAGGGTTTGCTGCCATCTGACGAAGAGGGGCAGAGACTTTGTTCAACCACCTAAGTCGGAAAGTCCCTTCAATCTTTTTGATATTTTAGGTTCTTATAGTAGCTTGTGTAAGCTTTCCACAAAAACAAAAATCAATACATTTGGAGCTTTGATGAAAGTTTTATGAGCCGTGAAGTGTCAAAGAGGGAAAATTATTGCTAGGGTTTGAAGAGTAGAATCGACTAGCTACAAAATCTGGAGTTTGAGAGGCATGTATGCGGAATTTTAGAGCAAGCTAGATGATGGAGTGAGCTTTCTAAAAAGCTATTGCATGTCCAATTTGGAGAAGGGAAGTGATCACAACAAAGGCTGAAGTGAAGAGGAGCTTTGCTGCCTTTGCATTTGCTTGGAAATTTTAGCGCCTACTTCTTTTAGCCATAACTTTTAAATGGTAAGTCATCTATTTGTGAAATTTTGATATGTTTTACAATGGATTATTGGCTTTCCATAGGCTATAAGCACGCTTGATTCGACCTTTGGATGAATTTTTAGTGATTTATCTAGTTTCAGCTTGTTGTATAACTTGTATTCCTCATATGCGGTTGTATTTTGAGGTATACTTGAATACATACACACTTTGCTTAAACCTTTTATACAAGTATTATACAAGTATTATACATAATATTTGTACAAGTATTTGTACAAGTATTATACCAAGGATTATATAAGTATTATATCAAATATTTATACAAGTATTTTACAAGTATTATACATAATATTTGTATAAGTATTTGTATAAGTATTATACCAAGGATTATACAAGTATTATTTAAGTATTTATACTTTATATTTGTACAAGACTTGTACAAGTCTAATACAAGTATAATTTGAAAGCTTGAACAAATATTGTGCAAATATAGAAGATACTTGCACGGCTTCCTCTCATGTTCCCTGCTAGTTCTAGTAACAACTAGGAACCCGGCGTTTTCCCAAGGCGAATTCTCTCTACCCGACACCGGAGGTTCATAGAACTTTCTAGAACATTCTAAAAGCTTCTTGAGTTAATAAAAGTCGGTTGAGAAGCTTCATAATTGGTAAAAGTTTGTTGAGAAGTTTCCTACTTAATAGAAGGAGTTCAAGAAGCTTCTCAATTAGTGGAAGGAGCTCAAAAAGCTTTCTAGTTGGTAGAAGTTGCTCAAGAAGCTTCTTAATTTGATGGAAGTTACTCAAGAAGCGTCCTAGATAAGAATATTTATAAGGCTGAGGCTAAAGAGTTCTTTAGTCTTGACAATGCATTTCTTGAAATTTTAATTCACCTTTCTTGATGTTATTCATATATTCATTTGATTAATTCAAGTTCTTATTGGTTTCTTCTTGAAACCTTGTCTCACTTTAAGTCTCTTGTTCTGTATTCTTGTGTCTTTGATATTGCTCCTCATAAAACTCATTTCTAGAAGGGGTGATAATGTCACGAACATAAGATTTATTCTAATAATTATCTAATTAGTATTGATAGATAGAATAAGTAGAAGTAGATTAATTTGATAATATCTTAGAGAGAAGCTTCATGTAAATTTTATAGATGCAATTTCACCTTTATGCATGGCTATAGGTGATTGGTAGATTAGAAACTTAGCCAATAAATTAGCTACATATCGCACATGTTGATAGCTTGTAGAACAACCTAAGTACAAAGAGCACATATTGAAAACCTATCTTCTAAGTTTGACACATGTTTTATAAATTGGACACATGTTGGAGGTCCTATAGAATGTCACTACGTAGCTCTTAGATAGATAGTATATATAAAAACAAGAGTGAAGCCTTCTTCACTCTTGTTAGTTCATTTATAGCTTCTAATCTAGTTTAAGAGTCTTTTGTATTTTTTAGTCTTTGGCAATAGCCATTCCATTTTCTTCTTGAATATATATATTTTTTTATTTCTATTTTGTCATTTTTCCTTTGATATAGGCTTCACTAATTTATATATCTTTTTTAATTTGTGTCCTTGACACTTTTTTTTAAAAAAATTAAAATTAAAAAACCTAAGAATATAATAATTCTTTCTTAAAAATCTATCTATCAAAATAATTTTTTTTATAATTATATATATATATATATATATATATATATATATATATATATCTAATTATTATATATATATATATATATATATATATCACTAATTATATATATATATATATATATATATAGATAAAAGATACTATAAAGTTAATTTTTTATAAAGATATATATATATATATATATATATATATATATATACATATATATTTTGAATTAAAAAAAAATTAAATGGAACATAAAAATAATAATTTTTATATTTTAGAGATAAAACTAATAATTTTAATGTAAGAATATCAATGTGTATCATTTATGTATAATTATCATAATTTCTAAAAAATATATAATTTTTAGTAATAAAATAATAGAGAAAATAATCAAAATATATCAAAGAATAATAATGATATATACTTAAAGTAATTCATACTTTTCTTTCAACAACTCTTATTTTTTTTAATACCATTGTTTTTTTTTTTTTTGGTTGGTTTTTTTTTGTTTTTTTTTTTGTTTGTTGTCACATCACATATATTTATTTATATATCATTGAAATTTCATATTTTTTGTAGTGATAAGTTATAGATATATAAATTATAAAATATAGATATATAAATTATAAAAAATATAGATATATAAATTATAAAATTAATATGTATAAATACACACATATGTTGGTATTAGATTTCAATTTTTATTACAGTTTTAATAAATTGTTATATTTATTTGATTACTAAAACCTTATTATTGTATTTAAAATTTAAAAATAATTATTAGATTTAAAGATTATAAACATAAATAAGATGTGTAACAATATTAAGAGATGCTATTATCAACCATATATTGATAGTGATTTTTTAAATAATTATTTATATTAACTTATATCATTAAAATGTTGTTGTTATTATCATCACTATCATTGTTACTTTGAAAATACATATTGAGTTATCATTGATTATTAGTTTTATAAATGTATTATAATTAAAATTTATATTATATATTTTATATTTTAATATTAAAATATTACATAAATATTTCATTTAGTATGAAATCAAATCCCATTTTTTATTTTATTTTAAAGTTGATCTCAAATTTTATTTAATTCCTAATGGAGTCTAAAATCAATTAAACATTTTTGTACTATTATAAAAAAGAGTTTGTGTATTGTGTATGTATTTGTGTGTGTGTGTATATATATATATATATATATTGTATGTTAAAGTTAAATATATTGTAGCACATAATATTATTATGTCCAATTTATTGTGAGCAAATGTTTAAAGCTTTATAGACTCAGAAAAAACGAAACAACCCAAAAACTTGCAAGGGTGAAAAGAAGTAAAAGTAAAGAAAAAGAGAAGAAAAGAAATGGTGGAGGTCTCCATCCACGTAGGCAACGGAACCGAAGTGGACAACTGGACTCCCGCCACAGACGAGGAGAGGAGGATAAAATTACGAAGATGGAAGAGCCGAGAACACTGACAGACGTTTCGTCGGGATATCGTCCAAGGGATCCCGTTCGCTGCATTGCCTTCGTCCCACTTTCGTCCAACGCGAGTCCCGCTACTCTCTCCTGCTCGGCGGCAGTGTGCTTGGTGTGTCGTTCTTCGTTCTTCGCCACTGATTCACCAGGCTTTCCTTTTTGTCTTAATCGCGTCTTTCTGTTTCTTCCTCTAGCTCTCCCTCGTGCATCCCATTCGCCTTATTCTCTCACACAATGTGCCCCGCAATACTTCGGTGCTCCCTCCCTCACGAAAAGATTGTACCACTCGATGCTGCTGCTTCTCTCCCTCTCACTCGAAACCACTCCTCCTTTGTGTAGTTTTTCTCTTTGGTGTCTTATTTTTACACAGAAGCAGGATATTCGTGCAGCGTTGGGATTTCAAGGTTTTATCCATTTTTATTCCTGGGTCTAGGGTTTGGACGTGATTCCTTGTTGGAAGGATTGGAGTACGTGAGCGGAGCAGAGCTCGGTTAAAGAGATTGCTAGCATGAGTCGCATTTAAAAGCTGTGTGAGCTATGGGGGGTGGGCTTCTGGAGGTGCGCGGAATGCGTGTAGATGCTGCGGGGGCAAAAAAGTAAGTGCGAGGGTTTTGTGGAGATCTTGGAGGAGCGGGGGTTCGGAGGTTTGGTCACCCGGGGTTTTTGCCGTTCCTGGACTGGGCGGGAGTAGAGACGGGTGAGGCTCATGGTTTAGGGCATTCTACCCTTGGAGTTGGGCCGGTGGTTGTGGGGGTTTTAGGAGGTGGAGGACGAGCCTTATCAGTTACTCAGTTTGCGACGGCGTGGGGAAAATCTCTCGATACTATCTGGTGGGTGGTGATGAAGGCATCGTGAGTATGATATTGATTGTGGTGGATTGGAAAACGCAAAAAAGGCGACGAAGACGACGAAGTTGACGGAAAAAAGTCGCACGATATTAGTGTTGTGAATTGAACGAGGGCATTAGAAAAGTTTTTGGGGTCGGGATCCTACTTTGGGTCAGGAGTTGGCATCTTCGTGTCAAAGAGTTAGGGTTTTCAAAGAGTAGTAGCACAGATATGGCTTACATGACATGGTAGCGGTAGAAATTCGCGGCTTGTCGACATAAGCCCTCACATAGCCAACGCAGAAAGTAAGGGCGGGAAATTGGCGGATATTTGCATGCTTTGATGTACATGCCAAGAATTAGTTGGATGTAGGCAGGCAGTGGTCGACACTTATCTCAGATTCAGTGAGGCTGGAGTAAAAGGGTATGTCTTGCTCAAATTTCCCTTGCTTAGGGATTACTTTCCAGAACTGTCGATTCTAAACATGAGACGACCTATCGTAGTTAGAGTACCTTGCATTTGGTATACGAAAACATCTGCTGGGATTTGCATCCTTGTCCCATTGGACAGCTAAGTTACTAGCGGGATCGGCAAGAGATACATTGTACCATACAAGAATGTGTAGAAATTGCAGTTAAATTTCCTCTGGCGGTTTGACTGGAGCTCAAGGTGTAATTTGGAAGACGACTGTGAAGGACCTTATGTACATTGAAAGATCCGGCGATTGCATTACTTTCGGCCGCGTTGCATTACATCCCGGAAGAACCATCGCCATGGAGTGTTGGAATTCGCAATAGTGTGATGCTGAAGTGATTTCAAATGGATGCTAGGGTTTCTTAGGCAACAAGAGGGACGTTGGTTGGTAATGAACGCTGGAGTTTGTTGGAAGGCTATCAGAGATTGTGGTGCTGATGTAGCCAACACCCGCATTATTTTGGATGTGTGTGTGTGTGTGAGAGAGAGAGAGAGAGAGAGAGAGAGAGAGAGAGAGAGCGCGCGAACGGGCTGACAAATGGATTCTTTCAGGGTAATGCCTATGTATCATGACTAACCTTGATGGCGTCCTAGTTTGAGGGAGAGGATTTGTGGTGTTGTGTTTCGTGAAGAAAGTAGGACGAGATTGGTGGTCGGCAGAAAGTGACGGTTGGGCTCCTGCCGGCAGACCTATCATGGTCTGTGGCGGGGATGGAGAGAAGTGAGCCATCCTTGGTCCCGCAATGGCTCAAAGGAGCCGGCAGTGGCGGGGCTGGCGGGGCAAGCCACTATTCGCAGGCGTCGTCTAATCATCAAGGTGGTTTTGAACTGCCATCTTGGTTTGTTCTGTTTTGTGGAATTGCTGGGCTGTGACGTGTTGCGCATGAAGGAATCGGGGCGAGGGGCATTTTGTGCATCTCGGTTGCATGTGGGCCTTTATAATGTGAATGCATTTCGTTGCATGGTGCGATATGATGAGATGTGGTTTGGTGGAGCAAGGGCGTGGTGAGGTCTTGACAGTTCTGGTTGGTATGAGCAAACGAGTAAAAGTACGAGTAGAAGAGGTTTTGGGACAGAGATTAGTGAAGCTTAGGATTGGGTAAAATATCCTGCTTGTATTGGTGGTGCAAAGAAGGGTGGGATGGCTATGTGTTGTAACATGGGCACACTACCGGTTTGGGTGCCGACTTCCTGTGAAGAAGTAATCCTGTTTGGCGGTCCGGTCCCTGGGCTTCGTGCACATGGGGCTTGAGTACGACAGGCGACCGCAGTCTGAATAGCTAGTGAGTGTAGAAGCTGTATAGAGGTGATGGCTAAGGGTGGATGCGGTTGCTGCAGTCCGCGGAGGCCCATGTGACATTTGGTTGAGTTGCGTGGGTGTGGGCCTCCTTGACATTTATTGGTACTGGTTGACCCTGACCTAGAAGTGGGTGTGGTTTTTCAGATGAGAGCGGGGGAGGCTTTGCGTTGCGGCCCCGCGTTGCGTCGCCCGGGTTAACGAGTGGAGGCAGGGATGCGGAGTACGACGCGCCACGCTTCCCACCCCCTTCGTCCTCCGATCGGGCGTATTATTCAGCAATTAGACGGGGACCGGGGGGAGGAAGCAGTGGCATCAGCGACCGGTCAATACAAGAGAGGGAGAGTTTTTCACGTGGGTACACCAATTTTGGTCGCAGCAGTACGTATCGCAGTTACGATGCAGGTTTGGATCGGAGTGACAGGGACACGGTTAGGGAACGGGACTGGGATTGGGACCGAGACAGGGAGCGGGACGGGCGGGATAGGAGCAGGGTTTTGGGAGGGTTGGGAGGATCCGAGGAGAGGGAAAGAGAGCGGAGCGAGCAGCCTGAGAGTTTGTCCGCATTTCGGAGGCCCGGATTAGGTCAATTGCCAGGGGGTCGGTATGAGGCCGATTTAAGTGCACCACTTCGACGAGTGCAGTCGATGGGGTCTGCAGCTCGAGCGCTTGAGAACGGGGAGAAGAAAGCTGCGGAGGCGGGGAGCCTTCGGACAGCTCCCCCTTCGAATAGCAGTGGGTTGACGAGCAGCATGCAGAAAGCAGCATTTGAGCGTAATTTTCCTTCTCTTGGTGCTCAAGAGAGGGGTGGTGGCGTGAGCGGCATACAGTCGAACCTGGGGAACTTGGTGATTTCAAGTCCACGGCCACTATGGCAAGGTTCGTCCACACCGAGGATGGATGGAACAAGGTCGGCAGCATCCTCACCCGGTCTGCCTAACGGTGGCAGCCCTGGTAGCGGACTGGCATCTACGACCGCGGGAGGCAGCAATGGCGAAGGGTGGAGCTCCGCATTAGCCGAGGCTCCTACTGCTGCGAATGGCACGCTGGCCGGTCCTTTGAGCTCTCCTGGCGCTGTGATCACTTCGCCGACGTCGGCTCTAGCGAGCATGTCAGTGTCTGGGAACATTACGAATGCCCCGAAGATGGCAGAGGCGCTGGTCCAGATCCCTCCTCGCGTGCGCACCCCTCCACAGGTACGATATGGGTGGCGTGGCGCCGTCGTTGTTGGTTTTGTTGTGGTGTGCGTGGTGTCCATACGTAGTGTTGATGCACAAGCATTGTGTGCAGCAGTTGAGAGGGAGCCGTAAGATGGTGAGGATGAGTCTTTTGGATGAATCGAGATGTTGCGCATTTGATGCTGTTGTTGACGCTTTGTGAGATCTCTGGGCTTTTGTTTCTGGTGTGGAACAGCGAAGCGAAGAAGGTTGGACTCTTTTTGGGCTAGGTTTTGGTGCACAGAGGGTGGGTGTTTCCTGATAGAAGTCGGTAGAACAAACGATGGATTTCAATTGGTAAGTGACTTATTGATGGTGATGTAATGGTTGCAGTATTTGGTTGAGAAGGAGCGATTGGAGGAGCGTGCATTGCAGCAATCTCGGCAGTTGATTCCAATGGTTCCAAAGACTCTGGTGCGTACGTCAGTCGCAACGTTTCCAAGGTTATGGCATGTGAATGTGTGGATCGCGATTGCGCAGACAGAGGGTTGTTGGGTTTGAACCCGTAGCATTTTACGTGAAGGAGAGGTTCTTCCCACACTGTGTTGATATGGTGAGTGGGTGTGTTTTATAGGGTCCTTCCCCGCGAGATAAGAAGGTGGAGCGGGCAGTGCATGTGATAGCTCCTCCGAACGCCATGAAGGCAAGGCAGGCGATGGGTAGCTCCCAGCAGGTTTTGAGCTCGCCATACCGGCCACCGGCATCTCGTCCCGAGGCTCCGAAGTTGGGGCAAGGAACGGGGAAGATTTTGACGAGAAAGGTGCCTGTGAAGGAGGCGGTTCCGGTAGTATCCCCTTCTCCAGTTACCACAGGCCTGAAAACTGAAGCTTCCGCAGTGGTGGCTACGGGTTTGGGAGCCCCTGGGTTGGGTGGAGGGAGCTCTGTAAGTGCAGTCGGGGTTTTGAACAGCGGTCCTCGTAAGCAAAAGCAACTTCTGGATCGGCGTGCCGTTCCGATTCCACCAGTTTCAGCTGGTGCGAGTTCAGATGGGAGCAGCGGGGGTATACGGTCGAAAGATGGAAGTTTGTCTGGAGGTGATGAACGTCGGCCGTGCGTGCCAACTCAAAATCGTGTGGATTTTTTCAACGCTCTTCGAAAGAAAGCGGGTTTGGGTGGTACATCGAATGTTGTAGATAAATTGGACGTTGCAGCACCGAAAAGCGATGATCTGTTAAACGGTGTAGAGGTGGGGAATGGGTTGTCGGAGGAGAGCGTGCGTCCCTTGGGGGACGCTGGTGAGCATTCAATGGGAGAGTCGTATCCGTCGGAGAACGGGGAGCGACAAGAGATTGATAGCAGCGGGGATGGCGAAGGAGGTGGCTCCGACTCTGAGGTTTTTGGCACGGTGGGTAAAGAGAACGGCGAGATGATGGAGGGCACGACGGAGGACACCGGTGAGGAGCAGGTGTTTGAGGAGGGTGATGGATCTCTGCAGCAGCAGTTGGCACCAGGGGATGGACCCTCTGAGGCCGAAGAGATGTCATTTTTGATTTCACTTGGATGGAGTCAAGCCGATGCGGAAGAAACAGATGCTTTGACGCAAGATGAGATCGATGCCTTCATTCAGAAGGTACAGACATGCTCCCCACTTCTCAAGCGTAGGTCGTTGGCTCGCTACGCTCGACGCACTTGATGGTTTTGGTGATGAGTATGCTTCTGACGTGCGTTATGATGGTGTGGATTCAGCGCAACGAATTGACATCTTTACCAGGCGCCGAACGGCGCTGCAGTAACCACCACCGTCACCACAACCACAACCACAACCGCAGGCGAATGGATCTCAAGAGGCGAATGGATGTCCAGGTGGGCAGCATTGGAAGCGAGACATCTTGTGTGACGACTTCCGACAGTGAGTCTGATTGATGATTGGGTGGGGGGTAGACGTTTGAGGTGATGAGGATGAGGGCGGAAGTGTGGGCGCGATGCGACAGCTACCTCCGATGTGAGAGGTGAAGTAGATAGAGACGGGCGACGAAGAGAATGTGACGGAGGCGGTGGTAGGGTGGAAGGCTGGTGGAAGTGATGTGTTTCACAGCAGTCTTGTAGGGGTAGTGGGAGTGGGATGGGGCGAAGCTCAATGAAGGAGCCTCAGAGAGGCATAAGAGACTTGCAGCGGTCAATTCTTGTAGAGGAAACAGAATGCATGCACTTGTCGAGCAGTTTCTCAGTGTAATGGGTACACAGCATTAGTAGCGAATGCTGGGGAACATCGGAACTCCAGGTTTTGACCACAGATTCCAATTGGCGTGGCTGAGAGCAGATTGGCCACTGATGTCGTGTGTGCATTGAGGAGCGTTTTTGGTTTTTTTCCCCCTCCCTATTTTCTTTCCTGGTTAACGTAAGGATACCCCTCCCCCTCCTCCTCCTCTCCTTCCCTGGGCGTGCGTTGAGCGACTTGGGACCTCTCTGGACACTTACCGGTGTTGGTCGGTTTGTGATATGCGGTGTTGTGTGAGGTTCATTGTTATATTGATGGAGGCTTTTCCGAAGCGGTGTTGATGCTTTCCCTAGTAGTATCATGGGCTATGGTGTGTGAATTGTTTTGTGTTGGATGGACGAGATTTGCCTGATGCTTTTGTTTAAGTTGGTTTCTTTTTTTTGTATATTTTTAGTGGCTGATGTTTTGTAGGATATTTTTCTCGATGAATGTCGAGTACATGTTTTTGTCGAGTACGTTTTATTGGGTGGTGTGATTATACATCGTTATCCTGAGTGATGTATGTGTATGATTTACCACCTTGTTGGAACTTCTTGGCATATTTGTGTGTGGTTGGTTGCGGGGGAACTTATTGTGAAGGTATTTCTTTAAGACAATGAATTCACTAAGGTTTATTGTTTTTCGTAAGTTTGTTTTCTTCGGTTCTAATTCAGAACTTCGATTGTGATAATTAGTAGGCCCAGTTTTGGACTAGGCGAGAATTCCTTTAGTGTTACAATTTACGATGTGGAACCTCTTACAACCGATAGGAAGAAGTGTGAAGCAGCCACGAATACTTCTTGTCCCTGGATTATCATCCAGTTCGAGCAGTCAATGGCCTCGAAGGTACTAGCACGTGTCGCATTAGTGGAGTTTTAACATTCTTAAGTCTATGCCTACGTTCCATTTTTCGTTTGCTTGTTTGATCAATTTCAATCATTTATAAGACTTGACTGCTAAGTTTAAGTGAGGTATATTGGGAAAATCCAGCCTAAGTAAAAAAATGAGAGAATGTATGCGTAGAAACTTACTTAAAATCTTGCCCACATCTTTCCTGTCCGGAATTTTTTGTAAGCAAGGAATGAAGCGCACTATCCATGGAAAGGTCTCGAAGCAACATACAGCGAAAAACGCTGAGTTTATTTTACTGGATTTGCAGGTTGTAGACCACGTAAATAGGTGAAAGTGATAACATTGTTGCATACACACGCCAACTACGAAAAATAATTGAGCGACTTTTTTTTCTTATTTAATTATTTGTTTTTTGTGAAAATGATTTGGGTACAAGGTTCAAAAATTTCTTCAAAGTTGCATTTTATATTGACTGTGTGCTTGGAATCATGACTTTTAAGCCAATTCAATTTTCCAAGTAATCACTATTCAATTAATGTAAGAATACTACAGTTAAAGTGTTGAGGTGGATAACAAAGTTAAGGCTTCATATTTATAATTGTGCAAGGTGTTTGCATTGCAACAATAAATAATATCAATTCAAAACATGAGAATAGGTTGTTCTGAGAGACAATCTTTAATCCAATAAATAAAGAAGTTTTTAGAAATACTAAGTGAGTTTATATTTATTAAACCTAAACAACTTTTGAAAGAAAAATAGTTTTGTCTTTGTGATATTGCTATTTATTATCTTATGTGATAAAGAATTCTATTATAATCAAAGTGCTAAATAATATAGTAAAAATTTATATATGTATTTTTAACTCTAAAATTGTATTAATTGAATGTAAGTGACATTTAAAACATGATATTATATACATATTTTTGTACATGTATATATAGATAGATATAAAAAATTAACATTAAAAGTTATAAATAAATTTTATTCTATATAATTTAAGATAAATTAAAAATTAATTAATTTTATCAATTAAATAATAGATAAATTTAATAAAGTGATTTAAAAAATAAAGCCTTATAGTAAGATAATAATATTATCAAAAATCTTAAAAATGGAAGTGTGTATAAATCATGAAGATCTTTAAATATATAGAATATTATTTTTATTTTTATTTTTTAATATAAAAATTAAATAATTAAAAAATAAAAAATAAATATCAACATCATTTTAGATTTGAAAAAATTGAGGTATAGATAATATGATTATTTATTTGAAGTTAGATTATATAAAAGACATAAATCTACACAAACTTATTAAAACACAATATATTCAAGTAAAACTAAGAAAAAAGAAAAAATTAAAGAAAGACCAAAAAGAAATATGTATGTAAGATAAGAAGATACTATAATGACTATTGTTAAGTATATAGATATTAGGGAGTCTTAAACTAAGGTTAGAATACTAAAAAAATATTGACAAGAGTGAAGATGGCCTCAATCTTGCTTCTACATATACTAGTTAATAAGAATACTATATAAAAGTATTTTAAGAACTAAAAGGCTTGTGACTCAAGTGTCCAAAATATAAGACACTTCCATGATTTCTTTTTAGATTAAAAAAATTCTAAGAGAAGTCTTTATAACTACATGGTTCATCTATCTAACTTATTTATACTTATTTCGACTTATTTTTATTTTTCTTAAATAATCTAAGTATCTATAATAGATTGATATAAAAATAATTAAAAAAATTAAAAAAACTAATTTTATAAGAATCAATAATGTGATATTTCTTAATAATAATTATAAAACTAAATTTTTAGAATTCGAATATTCATAAGATAATAGATTTTTCAAAGATGATATTTTACAAGAATAAAAAAATTATTTAATTTTAATAATATTTTTAAATTTTAAACCTATTTATTATATTATTCATATAATGAACCAAAATAAAAAGTATTAATTTTTTTAAAGATTTTAAAGAATCTTATTTGTATTAAATCATTCATTTATAAAAATATAAATTATATCTATATATATATATATATATATAGATATATCTCTTTTTATATAAAGCTATTTATTTATAAATAAATTATTATTAAGTATCTTAAATAATTAAAAATATTAAATAAATTAATATTATAAATAATATTTAATAAAATTAAATAAAATACTTCTTATTCTTTCTAAATATAGAATGATTTAAAGATTATAAATTATCTATCTTCAAGCTAATATTATATTAATTTTATTTATATTTTTTTAAATATTTTAATATTATTATTATTTAATTAAGATAATAGAAATAAATTACGATTTTATATAAATTTAAGATCAAATAAAAAATCAATAAATATAATGCAACTTTAATTTAATTTGCTATTGATAAGTATACTTCTCTTATAAGATATAGAAATAAAAAGAACTTTAGTAGCATGTATACCAAATGTATTTTTTTATAAAAATAATCTTAAGAATTTAATTTTTTCTTGTAAAGAATAAAATATTTACCTTCTAAATAATTTTGATATACATAAATTTAATTTTAAAAGATTTGCTAACTAGATTTGATTTATTCTTGAGTTTCAACAATAAGGTTATTCAATACAAGCTTTTGAAATCAAGTGAATTGAATTTTTTTAATATATATATATATATATATATATATATATTTAAAGTAATAAGATTATTTTATTTTATTTTATTTTATTATATATTTTTAATCAAATGTATATTCATATATAGAAAATATGATGCAATTTATACAATAATTAATGAAGTTTATAATTTGTAATAAAAAAATATTTAATATTTTTAAATATATTATAATTTTTATGCTTTTTACTAATATCAAATATAATAATATAATATTTATTGCAAAAACATTATATACTATATTATATAAGTATAAAATTAATAACAAGCCTAATCAATTTCCAAACTTTAAATTAAATTGTTTTTATTATCAAGTATTAGAATTATGTTTCAAAAATTAAATTAAAGATAACATATAAGTTTATTTTAGTCATAGATATGTACACATTTTGGTCCAAATTTTGCCAATTTTGTTTCAAATTTTTGAATGCGGACTTCACTTATGGTTTGAAATTAGTGCCTAAACATAGTCTTATAATCAACAAACAAATCAACCATGCTCTTTGGAGCATGTTAAGAAAGAAGTATTTGCCTATAAAAAGTTTTTAACCATGGATTTTTTTATAAATTGCCTTTAATAAGCCAGCCTAGATAATTAAAAAAAATATAATGATGATATTATAATACTATTTATTATAATAATCCTATTGGCCATATTTATTTTAATAAATCATAAATAATCTAGCTTATATATTATTCTATTAATAAAAAAATTAATTGATATCTTATATATATAAAGATAGGCCAAGAGAAGTGCTTAATAACTTGTTAATATTTTTAAGAAAGGCCCAAGCCCATCCAAAATCATTGGTCCAAGCAAGTTTAATAATTTTTTTAAATTGCCAATATGCGGCAAATTTGAACCAATTAAAATCTAAACCCAAGACCAAACTAAATTATTTGAAGATTTTTATCAAAGTTTGTATCTTTTTTTTTTTTTTTTTGATAGTGATGGTAGAATCATTTGCATATTGACATATAACTTGCTAATTAGAATTCTAAAGAATATTGATATTATAAAGCTTGTGTTCTTTGATTGCATCTTGAATGATTATATTAAGAATTTTATCAATAAAGATAAAGAGATATATGAAAAAGGGACATCTTTGTCTTACACCTCTTTTGATTGGAAAATATTTTGTGAAAAAATCATTTACACTAATAGCAATACTTGTACCTTGAAAAATGATTTTAATTATATAACAAAATTAGACATTAAATCCAAAATTTTCTATAACATGAAACATGAAGTTCTAAGAAAATTTATTGTAGGCTTTAAAAAATCAATTTTTAGAAAAATAAGTAGTTGGTTTGAAGATTTAACTTAACTTACAATTTCTTGTGTGACTAGTTTATTATCCAAAATATATCTTAGGAAAATAAAAGTCATTTGGTATAAATAAATCATTTCTATTAGTACAAATTAAAGTCACTTTTGGATAACTTTGGCATATATTATATATATATTTTTAAATAAGTTAATAGAATATCAATTTTTTAGCCTAATTTTATCTTTTTTTTAATAAAAGAGAGTAATATGATCTTTATTGATACTTTAATAAAAGTAACATTTTTTTAGAGATTGGTTAATCATTACTATATAGTCTTCTCTAATGATATGCCAAAATATCAAAAAGAATTCAATTCCAATTCCATTTAATGTGGATGCCTTATCTTTTGCTATTTTATTTATTATTTTTTAAAATTTATTGAAATTAAAAGAAATAGATAATTCTTTATTTATCTAATTAGTAATTTTATACAAAATATTATTTAATAGGCAATTGGAGGCATCCACTCATTGTAAAGATCTATATTTATTTTATTCTATTTTTATATAAGTAAGAATAAAAATTAAAATAAATATTCCTAAATTCATGTAGATCTTTTGTAATATATCTTAGAGATTTTATAATTCTGTGATAATAGGTCTTAGATGTTGTATCTTTAGTACTTTAAAGAATTATTTAATATTACTATCACCAAATTGCTTCTATCAAATCTAGGTTCAAATTCTTTAACCTTCTTGTTTCTAATTTTTATATTGATTGAGTCAAAATTGAATTTTTTTAAGCCAAGCTTATTCATTAAGATCTTAAGAATTAGCTTAAAGATTCAAATGAGCATGTTTTAATTGATCTTAAAACTCAATGTAGCATTGTAATTTTAAGAATGATTTTTCTTTATAAAACGATTTATAAAAACATATAAAAAAAATTATTCTACTTATAAAGGATCTTTTTAGTCTATGCTGAGTCTATATTTCTCTAATATATAATCCAAATATTTCTTAGAAATATATATATTTATAATATAAATAGAATCTCTTAAAATATTATTTAGAATAATTTAAAAAGCTCTATTTTTTATAAGAGAGTCAATATTATTAACTAGGTGTTTCATTGAAAGAAGTAATTAGAATATATATTACTTAAAAAAGAATTGAAATAAAAACTTGCTTGTCTATGAAGAATGTATCTTGTTCTATTAGTCTTGTTGTAATTGAAAAGAAAAGATCCTTCTTCTCTATAAAAGTTGTACTCTACAGCTCTAATTATTTTGGCATTATTGTTTTTCATTAACTCAATTGTGGAGGTTGGGATAAAAATCTTCTTTATCAATATGGCAAAAAAAAAGCTATTATACAAGCGAGTTGAAAAAGAAGCATATATGGATGATCACATTGATCTTGCTTGTATGACAAAACAACTTGCATTCACTTGCTTGGGCTTATTGGAAAAAGCAAGCCCGTAGCCTTGATGCTTAGTATAGTTGTATTACCTTTCAAATCTATACCTATTGAGCAGGGAGACTCTAGCAACTCAGTGTTGTATAACATGATTTTTAATTTAGCTATAGAAAGTTTATTTTTAATTTATTGATCAAGCTCTAATAAATGATTTTTCTTTAATAAGGAAGACAAATAAATATTATAATATTAAAAGATATTATATTAATAAGAATCTTTTATATTTAAATAGATTTATACATAAGATTTTCTATGACATTTAAAAATTCCTTAATTCCCTTTTCTATGCTAGATAATAAGTAATCAATTGCTGGTAAGTTAGATTCTCAATAATTTCAAAGAAAATCCTTAATCTCCTTTCAAAGATTCATTTTTAACATCAAAATTTTATCATAGCTCTTTACATCCATCTTTTATACCTCCATAAAGTCTTGACTCCTAAAAATCTTTTTGTTTTGTACAAAATGCTCAAGTTGTAATAAAAATCCTTTAATACCTTATTTACCAATAAAATATTATTTTCTTTTTAAATTTTAGGATCTAATATCTTTTAATCCAATTATTTAATTTTTTTCAAACTTTTCAAAAGTATAGTTTATATCCTTAAGTTTTATTATAAAAAAAAATAGTTATAGATTTACTTCCAATTATTTGATATTTCAAAAATCCTAGCAAGTGTTCAAAATCCTAGTTTATGAACATCTAAGTACTATTTTTTTCATTTATTGAAAATCAAAAATCTAAATGTAATAAAAATTTGTGTATAATTTTGTAATATGATAGTATATAATTTTAAAGATTTTGAACCAAAATCTTATCAAATTGCTTGAGATATAGCTTAAAATACAACCACTAATTAAGTGGATCACTTTCTATTATGAAAGGCATAAGAATACATAGCAAGAGACTTAAATTGAAATAAGGTTTCAAGAAGAAATCAATAAAAATTTGAATTAATCAGATGAATATATGAACAACATCAAAAAAAGTGAGCTAGAATTCCAAGAGATGCATTATTGAGATTGAAGAACTCTTCAGCCTCGACTCCTATATATACCCATATTTATGATGCTTCTTAAGCAACTTCTATCAAATTAAGAAGCTTCTTAAGCAGCTTCTACCAAGTGAGAAGCTTCTCGAATTCCTTCCACTAATTATAAAGCTTCTCGAGTTACTTTCATCAACTAGGAAGCTTCTCAACCGACTTTCACTAACTCAAGAAGCTCTACAATATTCTTGAAGGTGTTGTGAACATCCAAAGTATATATCCCTAACATCACCTCTTGCTTTAGTGATGAGTTCCAAAAAGAGCTCATACCTTTGAAATCTTTCTACATATATAAAAAATCAAGAATACATTGTACTAATAAAGTTATATATTTTATTCTCCATTCTTGGACAATAGATTCTACTAGTCCTCAAAGAAATTGCCTATGGCCTTGAGTTAATACCTTTGTGTTGAAACATCCCATCTAAGGATGTGATCTTCATTGTAGCCTTCAAAACATCATCCAAAGAAGATCTCAAGCTTAGAAGGATTTACCTTTCTAAGCTTAAGCAATATTACTAAAGCTTGAGTATTGGAATTGAGACTTATATGGTTGGATCTTGCTCCTAATGGCTCCAATCAAGGTTGTACTTGGCACTAAAATGTATTGTCTTCACTTTGCTTAATTGAAGGCTGTGAAAATTACACTGGTTTGTTTAAAGTTTACATGGCAAGTGAATCTTTTGAATCTTATTCTCTTAACACTTAAAGGTTTGACATGGTAATTGACTTGCTTTTACCACTCTATTCTATCTTGGAATAAATAACTATATATTGATGAAGATTTTAGTTTAATTCTCATTTTTTTATAAATATTCCTTGAATCCAATCTTCACCAAGAAATTATCATCAAATATGTTTGGATTTGTAGGAATAAAATCAATAAAATTCATATATTTTTTGAGGTACATTGACAAGATTTTCAGCCAATTCTCATATGTGCTCATTAATATTATAGCCATGCCAATGAACAAGATATTCCAATTTGTTCTATCTTTGCCATGAATCAAGTATCTTTTCAACCTTGTATTCTTCATGGTCTTCAATTTTGATATTAGATAGTGATTGTTATATTCTTTTCAAAATATGCAACTCTCTATAAGGTTCTAAAAGAGAAACATAAAAAATTGGATGTATCATCATAGAAGATGGTAATTTGAAGCAATATGCTATTGGATTAATTTACTTCTAAGTAGAAAATGGTCCTAGTCTTTGATAGTCCAACTTATTATATGGCTGCTTAGTTTTGATGTTCTGTTGAAGAAGCCATATCTTATCTCTAATATGAAAAGCAAGTGATTGATTTTTAAATTTATCTATAGATACCTTGTAAGCATCTTGAGTTGCTTGCAATTGAAGCTTCAACATTGTTTGGTGCTGTGATAGCTACTTTGCAAATCTTTTAGCCATTGGATTGTTATTTTTTGGCATATTCCACAAATCAAGCTTTAGATGATATCTATAGTTAGAGTAAAATGATGTTTATTAAGTTGAAGTATAAATAGTATTATTATATATAAATTCTACTAATAATAGATATAAGATTCAATCATCTTGTTGATAGTTGATGCTGCATCATAAATACTACTCCAAAACTTGGTTAACTCATTTTGTTTAGCTATCAATTTGAGGATGGAAGGCCAAAGAAAGTTTAATGTCTACCTTTAATATTTCAAAAAGACATCTCAAAATCTTAGGTATGAACTGGGATCCTTGATCAAATATAATATCATTTGATAGGCCATGATATCAATATATATATATATTGTTAAAAAAAAGCCTTGCCGTTTCTTTACTAGGTGCATTCTTCTTGCAAGGAATGAAATGAGTCATTTTTGTAAATCAATCAACTACTACAAGAATGCTGTCCAATGAATTAGATGGTGATAAATCCATGATGAAATCCATTGAGATAGAAGACTATAATTGTCTTGGAATAGGCAAGGGTTATAAGAGTCTGTAAGGGTGATATTGAGGACTTTTAGACCTTGAACAAATATCATAAGAGAGTACAAAGTCCTTCATAGCCTTTCATATTTTATACCACCAAAAATCTTAAGAAATAAGTTTCAAAGTCTTGTTAAATCCAAAGTAACCAGCATTTGGAAAATCATAGCAAGATTAAAGAATGCGCAGTCATATTAGTCCTTCTAGGATATACAAACATTCTTCAAAGTATAAAAGATCTTCCTCAAGTTTGAACTTGTCAATATTTTCTTTGAAGCAACGCTTGACATCAAGGGCCAAAGCATCATTATTGTTTGCAACATGCACCTCATTGAGGAAAGTAGAATCAATAAGTGCCAATGTAATAGTAGTGCAAAGATAAAATTGCTCCAGCTTCAACAATGTTGTATATTGTTGATCAAACATTGTCTTTTTTACCCTTGATACAAGATATAATCTCTTCAATAAATCATTAAATAATCTTTGTTGCTTCTTTAGGTCAATAAATAATAACAAAGTTAAATCGAGATAACGACATATTTCATTGAGCTTGGCAGCAATTAAAAATCCAAGTTGATATAAAATATTTTAAATTCTTGTGATTTATATATATAGCCATAAGATGCATTGTTCCTTCAAGAAAATGATGCCATTCTTGAAAAGAATCTATAATAGCAAGAAGTTCCTTATTGTAGATTTTATAATTAATTTTGGCAATAAAGAATTTTTAAAAATAAAATATAATATGATGGGATTTATTGTCTATATCCATTTGTAAAAATATGGCTCCTAATGCAAAATCCAAAGCATAAATCTTCATATAAAATATTTTTGTAAAGTCTAAATGTATAAAAATAGGGACTATGGTAAATGACGTTTTGAGATCTTGGAATGCCTTCTCTACTTGATGCCTTCATTCTAACTTATCTTTATATATCAATTGAATAAGAGAGGCAATAATTTGAGAGTAATTTTTGATGAAGATCCAATAGAAATTAACAAATCTAAATAAATATTGTAGATCTCTCATAGTCTTTGGAATAGCCTATTATATAACTGCCTCTATTTTCTTGGGATTCATTATTAAACCTTCAATAGATATAATATATTTCAAAAATTCCATCTTTAATTGATAAAATATATATTTCTTTAGTTTGGCATACAAACATGCATCTCGTAGCTTTTGTAATACTAACTTAACATGCCGTTTGTATTCTTCTAATTTTTTTGAGTAGATCAAGATATCATTAAAATACATTACTACGAATTTGTCTAGATGTTCTTGAAAGATGTCATTCAATAAATGCTGAAAGATAGCCGGTGCATTTGTTAGTCCAAAGGACATGATATTATATTCAAAATGTCCATACCTTGTCTAAAATGTGATCTTCCATTCATCTCTTTCTTTAATCCATATTAAATTGTATGTTCTACAAAGATCTATCTTAATATAAATTTTAGCTTGGCCGAGTTGTTCCAAAAGTCTTGAAATTAATGATAGTGGATAATGATTTTTTATTATTATCTTATTCAATTTTTGATAATCAATGCACATATGCAAGAAATCATCCTTCTTCTTCACAAAAAATACAAGTGCATCTACTAGAAACTTTGAATGCCTGATAAAGTTCTTTGCAAGGTTTTTATCAATATAATTGCTCAATGCTAAAAGTTCATTTTGAAAAAGATTATAGATTGGGCCAAAAGGTAGTTGCATTCTTTTTTAAAGATATATAGTACAATCGTATGGTCGATGCTTCAATAATATATCAGTATTCTTCTCATGAAAAATATCTTGAAATTTATTATATTACTCTAGATTACTTGTCAATGAAGTTATATCTTCCTTAATTCAAGTTGCATAAATAACAAATGATATACCTTCTTTAAGATAAATAACAAATGGTATCTTATAAAAATCCTTACTCCAACCAATAAAGACTTATTGATTTGTGATTTTTTAAAAAAAAAATTTACAAGGATTTCAATTAGAAATTTTATTCTTTGCAACCTCCAATCTATAGATGGATTATGCTTTTGCAACCAAGACAATCCGAGAATAACAAGATTTGAAAGAGTCCTAATAACGTTGAACACAATTTGGTTTCTATGATCTTTGAATGATACTTTTATAAGTATGATTTTATAGGTGACACTACTAAAAGATAAAGGTCATCTATATATTACATCTACATGAATACATTTGGATTTCTATACTAGAAGAATTTTATGAAGCTTAGTGAATGCTTCATCTATAAAACAAGCAGATGCTCCCAAATCCAACAAGGTGATCATCTGAAACTTTTGAAGGCCAAAATATAAAAAAATTATAAAATAATGAGCAGATTGAGCAAAAAGAGAGGAACCTAAATAATTTTATAATGTTGGATTGTCTAGCTGTATGGTCCCTATTGTGATTGAATATCTTTGTTTTCCTAAAGAATTACACTTTTGATTTTAGTAATATATTGATTTTGTTTCTTTGGATAGTTGCTAATCTTATGGCTTTCTTTGCCACAATATAAGAATAAACCTTCTTCCATCCGATATTTCTTTTTTTGTGGACTAAGAGGTTTAAAACAAATTACATCAAGTTGCATATCTTTTATTTCCAAATGTCAATTTAGAATGCTTGTCGATATAGCAGGAATGTGTTGGATTGCATGTTGTCTTGCTGAAGTCCATGAACTTTGATATTAATGATGTTGAAATAGTCAATTTTCATATTTTATGGCTTAGCTAATAGCTTTATATAATGATTGTAGATTCAAAAGTGATAGGAACAAATCTTTCATATCATCTCTTAGTTTTTAATAAAATTGATTCATTAAGACTTCTTCATTCTAATTGATGTTGCATGCTAGTTGCCTAAAATTGGATATATAAATTGATGTAGAATGCATCTTTTGACGCAGTGCTTGGATCTTAGCTATTGTCTAATGAGCCTTGTCATATTTTCCAAATATTTTTATAAATACTTCCATAAATATTTCAAAGTTACTCAAAATTGATAATTTTTTTTTAAACAATGAAGGAAACCATGATAATGCTTGCTTGATAAGCAAAGTGCCAACCAATCCAACTCGTGATTCTTTTATTGAATAAATATCAGATTGTAGAACTGTTATCAATCAAATTTGGTTGACAAATCCTCAAAACTTTGAACGCATTGTTGTATTGTGATTTGGCTATTATATAAAAATATTGTATATATATATTTAATATAAAATTTATTATTCAACTAAGTAAGAGCCATATCATTGGATTTTATTGGTTACAAAATGAGGTTAGATTATTAGTTTAGAAGGAATTCATTAAAAAGATTATCATTGAGATTTATACAATCTTATTTCTTTTTTGATAGTAATTTTGTGGTTGATTTTATGTTGATAATAGCTTTTATATATCTTAAGCCACCTTTATTAAACATTGGTGATCCTTAAAATCTTGCTTATTTCTTTTATTTGATGTTTAGAATATATATTATATAAATCTTATTAAAAAAAAGGTTGAAAAGAAATTTTTAATATAAAAAGGAGTAGTTAGGCCATCCATGTGGATAAATAGAGATGGATGATAGAAGTCTCTATTCCTATTGGTCAAAAATCATATCCAATGGGCTTTAAGCAGGTTGCCTGAGGGCTTATTAGAAATTAGGGTTTATTTTTCAAGAGGATTTGAATATCAGAGGTTTAGGTCAACAAGTTTGGATTTTTGGCTATGATTTTGGTGAAAATTTTATATAATATGGACTTTTTATGAAGGAGATATAGGCACTCAAAGTTAAGGTGTCAAAATTATATCTACTGTCACTCTTTTGGATATAATTTGTATGTATAGAAAGTAATAAAGGATCAATAATTGGAGTTGGAAAGAATACTTTCTTGGCTATATTTTTTGTATACAACTCAATGAAATCTAAGCCAAAATGAAGGAGATATTAGGAGTTAAAATTAGTGCTTGAAATCAAAGTGCAATAAGTGACCCTGTTTAACTAGTGGTTATGTTTTGAACTATATCTTAGGCAATTTGATAAATTTTTAGTTAAAATTTTTTAAAACCATATATGTTCATATCATAAGACTGTGTATAAAAATTTTGTGGCATTAGAGGTTTAGATTTGTGAAATATGGTGAAAATAGTGCTCAAGTGTCTTTGAACTAGGATTTTAAGTACCTGCTAGGATTTTTAAGATATTAGACAATCAAAAGCAAATCGAGGATTGATTCTTTTCTTGTAGTGAAATTTAAGAGTATTATCTATATTCAAAAGAAAATTTTATAGAAATTGAATTGTTGGATCAAGAATTATTGAATTCTAATTTTTGAAAAGAAATAAGTCCTTGCAAGTGAATAAAGTATTGAATAGATTTTATGGCAATTTGAGCCTTTTTATAGAAATCTACTTAAATACAAAAAGACTTACCAATATATATATATTTTTATAATATCATTGTATTATTTATTCTTTTTATTAAAGACAAATCACTTATTGGAGTCTTGCTAATAACTTTCAAGTAAATTCTCAATAGCCAAGTACCTAGTGTATTTCCAAATAGAAAATCACACCACACGACAACATTATCATGATAGAGAGAATTTGCCTCAAGAAAGTGCGGAGCTTTTGGCTATCACTAATTATTCAACTAAGATCCAAAATAATAAAATCCTCAAATTTATATAAAAGACTTCTTTATAGGGCTATTACATCGAATATATAAGTCTTATTTCTTCAAAATACTCAAAATATAACAAATACTCTAAAACCCTCATTCCCACATAAAAAGAGAATTTTTTTTGAATTTTAATAATCCATAATTTTTAATCCAATTGTCCAAATCCACTCAAACTTTATATAAAGTATTAATGTATTTGTAACAACTATTATTACAAATTTCAACTGTTGATTTATTATTGATCTTTAGATATCACAAAAATCCTAATATTAGCTTCAAATCCTTATTTATAAATATCCATGTATTAAATTCTTTATATCTCACAAATTAAAAGTCTAAATGATATGAAACTTTGATATATAGCTTTTTAACATAATAATACACCTTCTTAGAAATATTTAGATAAAAATTTGTCCAAAAGCTTAAAATATGGCAAATCCCATTACTATCAATAAAATGACCTACTTACTGCCTTGGAATTTGATCTATTGTCTTTAACTCCCAATATCTCCTTCTTTAGAACTTTAAATGTAGCAATTCTTTTATATTAAGTATAGATCTTAAAATCATCTCTCTAGCTGCACCTTCCAATTTCCAAAATCTTTCATACGACTCCTTGTATCTTTAAAAGAGTGACAATAGATACAATTTGTACATCTTAACTTCAAGTGCCTACTTCTCCCTTATAAAAATTTCAAATCTCTTGATTTTTATACCAACTTTATAATACAAAAAATAAGCTTTTTAATCGTAATTTCTGATTTTCATATATTCTCTTTGAAGTTGCCAAAATCCTTATTCTTATTGCACGCTATCGCGTGGTGTGAACTTCTATCTAGGAATATACCGGGTACCTAGCTGTAGAGAATTTTACTTAATATTTATTGGCTAAACTCTAATGAGTTATTTGTCCTTAATAAGAAGGACAAATACACACGATAATATAAGAAAAAGGTTTTGTATGATTAAAATCTCTTATTTTTAAGTAGGTTTGTACATAAGTTTTCTCTATGATATGTAGAAAATCCTTAAAAACCTTTTAAAGACTCATCTACATATCAAAATCATATCATGGCTCTATACATCCACCTTTTACACCTCCATAAAGTCTTGGCTCCCAAAAACACCTTTAGTATGCACAAAAGTCCAAATTTGCAACAAAAACCCTTAAAAATATATTTTCCCGCAAAGGATGTTTTTCTTCAAACTTTCAGGAAAGGTAGAATTCACCTTTAAGCTTTATTACAAAAAAAATTCAACTGCAAATATACTTCCGATTGTTTGATATCTCAAAACCCCTAGCAGGTACTTAAAATCCTAGCTTAGAGACACCCGAGCACTATTTTCTCTATATCTCACAAACCCAAAACCCTAATGCCACAAAAATTTTGCACATAGTCTTGTTACATAAACATATATACTCCTGAAAATTTTGAGCCAAAAATCTATCAAATTTACTAAGATATAGCTCAAAATGTAACCGCTAGTTAAGCAGAGTCACTTACTGCCTTTAGCTTATAAGCACTGACTTCAACTCGCAATATCTCCTTGACCCTAGCTTGGATTTTATCGAGCTATATGTGAAAAGTGTAGCCAAGAAAGTGTGCTTTCCAACCTCAGTTGCCGATCTTTGATTGCTCTCTGTATGTGCGAGATATACCCAAAAGAGTGACAGTAGGTCCAAAATCGACACCCTAACTTTGAGCGCCTATAACTTCTTCATTAAAAGTCCAAATCATGCAAGATTTGCACCTAAACCATACCCAAAAACCTAAACCTGATGACCCAAGCCTCTGATGTTCGACTCCCCTTGAAAAATAAACCCTAACTCCTAATAAACCCTCGGGCAGCCTCCTTGAAGCCCATTGGGCATGATTTTTGGCCAATTAGAATAGAGATTTCTATCATCCACCTCTATTCATCCATGCGGATGGCCAAACTACCCTTTTTACACTAAAAACCCTTTTCTAATCCTTCTTCTTGTAAGATTTACATACTTGGTGCTTTAAGCACCAAATAAAAGAAGTAAATAAGATCTTAAGGATCACCAATGTCTAACAAAGGTGACTTAAGATATATACAAGTTACTATCAATATAAAATTAACTTCAAAAGTCACTACTAAAAAGAAAATAAGGTTGTATAAACCTTAATAATAATCCTTTTAATAGATCCTTTCTAAACTAGCAACCTAATCACATCCTATAACCAATAAAACCTATTATTATAGCTTTCACTTAATTATATAATGAATTGTACATTAAATATACATGTACAATTTTTTCACATAGTAGCTGAACCACAACACGACAACGCAGCCTCTTCAAAGCCTATTGGATATGACTATTGACTAGTAGGAATGAAGAACTTTATCCCTTTCCTTCATTCATCCACAATTTATCTTTATTCTTCCAAATAAGCCTCTTAGTAGTTTAATTCTTCTTCTTTGGATCCCAATTGCCTCTCAAGGCTTTATACTAAACATTTAGATCTTATATAATTTAAATGCTATAATCAAACTAAGTAAAAATCTAAAATAAAGTTTTTTATACCAGCTCCATTTAATTTACTTTTCTAACAATTCTAATACATATTAGAATCTATGAACATATTGTATATTTTGATTGGATTTTACATATTACAAGCAATTATGATACGATAGCATACCATCATATTTTTTTAAAAGACTAATTCAAGGATCCTTATGTTGCTGAACAAATAGGTTTTTTTAGCGTAGCATAGGTAGTACTATATCCTTGAGAGCAGAAGTTGGAGGTAGGTGTAGTCTAGATTGTGGTATTCTAGATGTTATGTCATTATGAAGTTTTGCAACAATCCCTTCAATCTCCGTAGTCCTAGAAAATAACATAATAAGAGCATTTATAATAGCATCTATTTTAGACTCAAAAGAATTGGTCATACTAATATCTTGACCTCTAGCTATTTTAAAAGAAAAAAAAAAAAGATTTTTTTACAAGAAAATATTAATTTAGAAGAAGATAATCTGCAACTTCTAAAATATTTTAAGATCTTCAAAGAGAGAGGTGATCCATTCTCTCACAAGAGGGATAAAGCTCCAATATTGCGATGAAAAAAATATTAATTTAAAAGAGGGTAATTTGCAACCTCTAAAGTGCTAATATACCTTCAAGTAAAGGGATAATCCACTCTCTAAAAAATAGTATCCAACTCTGATATTGAAGATGAAGTCAATCTCAACAAATTATCAAGGACATAAGAATACATAGTAAAAGACTTAAACTAGAACAAGGTTTGAAGAAGAAACCAACAAAAATTTGAATGAATCAAATGAGTACATGAACAATATCAAAAAAGATGAGTTAAAATTCCAAAAAATATGTTGTTGAAATTGAAGAATTTTTCAGCCTCAATTCCTATATATATCCATGTCTATGATGCTTCTTGAGTGGATTCTATCAAACTAAAAAGCTTCTCGAGTAGCTTCTACCAATTCGGAAGCTTCTTGAGCTCCTTCCACTAATTATGAAGCTTCTCAAGCTACTTTAATCAATTAAGAAGCTTCTCAATTGACTTTCACTAACTCAAGAAGCTCTAGAATGTTCTAGAAGGTTTTGTGAACCTTCAAAGTATATGTCCCTAACAACTACCTTTAGATTGTAAGTATTAACTTCAACCCCTAATATTTCCTTCATTCTAACTTATAATTCATCAAATTGTATATGTAAAATATAGCCAAAAAAATTCTTTCTTTAATCCCAATTATAAATCTTTTATATCTTTTATATCTATATAGATGGCTTAACTATTCTTTTTGATACTAAGACCTCTTTCCAATATTTTTTTTACTAAGATTTACATAATATGTGCCCTAAATATTAAATAAAAAAAATAAAACAAGATTTCAAAGGTCACCAATATCTAAGAAAGATGACTCTAAATATATAAAAATTATTATCAATATTAAATCAGCCTCAAAAGTCACTACTAAAAAAATAAAAATAAAAAATAAAAAAAGATTATACAAACCTCCATAGTAGCCTTTTTAAACATACTTATTTCAAAATAATAATTGAACCACATTTTATAACTAACTAAAATCTATTAACATGGCTTTTATTCAATTATGTATTAAATTATATATTAAATATAAATATAAATATATATATATTATTTTCACATGATAGCTGAACCACAATACAATACCAAGCCCTCAAACTCTTGTAGGTATTCATACTCCCTCTCTATTAAATTAGAAATATCAAGTCATATTATTATATAGATATCTCTATATACTAGATCAATTGGAGCAAGGTACTCTAATGTAATTGATGCCAAATTACATGATTTTTGGTACGACATTGTATTTAGAGGATTAAATGCTATTGATTTATTTTTACTAAGTGGGATTGCTATACTAGAATAAATAGTATCCTCTTTGAATTCCATAATAGGAAGAGTTTTCACAAAGCACTATAAAAAAGAGATTCAATTGTTGGCAAAGATATAATTAAAGTTCCTAAATATAATGATCCCCAAGCATTGAGACTCAATTTCTATGGCTACTTTTCCACCAATGTTATTATCTATTACTTTTCCACCAATGTTATTATCTAAGATTTTGAGATGTCTTTTTGAAATATTAAAGGTAGACATTAAACTTTCTTTGGCCTTCCATCCTCAAATTGATAGCTAAACAAAATGAGTTAACCAAGTTTTGGAGTAGTATTTATGATGCAGCATCAACTATCAACAAGATGATTGAATCTTATATCTATTATTAGTAGAATTTATATATAATAATACTATTTATACTTCAACTTAATAAACATCATTTTACTCTAACTATAGATATCATCTAAAGCTTGATTTGTGGAATATGCCAAAAAATAACAATCCAATGGCTAAAAGATTTGCAAAGTAGCTATCACAACACCAAACAATGTTGAAGCTTCAATTGCAAGCAACTCAAGATGCTTACAAGGTATCTATAGATAAATTTAAAAATCAATCACTTGCTTTTCATATTAGAGATAAGATATGGCTTCTTCAACAGAACATCAAAACTAAGCAGCCATATAATAAGTTGGACTATCAAAGACTAGGACCATTTTCTACTTAGAAGTAAATTAATCCAATAGCATATTGCTTCAAATTACCATCTTCTATGATGATACATCCAATTTTTTATGTTTCTCTTTTAGAACCTTATAGAGAGTTGCATATTTTGAAAAGAATATAACAATCACTATCTAATATCAAAATTGAAGACCATGAAGAATACAAGGTTGAAAAGATACTTGATTCATGGCAAAGATAGAACAAATTGGAATATCTTGTTCATTGGCATGGCTATAATATTAATGAGCACATATGAGAATTGGCTGAAAATCTTGTCAATGTACCTCAAAAAATATATGAATTTTATTGATTTTATTCCTACAAATCCAAACATATTTGATGATAATTTCTTGGTGAAGATTGGATTCAAGGAATATTTATAAAAAAATGAGAATTAAACTAAAATCTTCATCAATATATAGTTATTTATTCCAAGATAGAATAGAGTGGTAAAAGCAAGTCAATTACCATGTCAAACCTTTAAGTGTTAAGAGAATAAGATTCAAAAGATTCACTTGCCATGTAAACTTTAAACAAACCAGTGTAATTTTCACAGCCTTCAATTAAGCAAAGTGAAGACAATACATTTTAGTGCCAAGTACAACCTTGATTGGAGCCATTAGGAGCAAGATCCAACCATATAAGTCTCAATTCCAATACTCAAGCTTTAGTAATATTGCTTAAGCTTAGAAAGGTAAATCCTTCTAAGCTTGAGATCTTCTTTGGATGATGTTTTGAAGGCTACAATGAAGATCACATCCTTAGATGGGATGTTTCAACATAAAGGTATTAACTCAAGGCCATAGGCAATTTCTTTGAGGACTAGTAGAATCTATTGTCCAAGAATGGAGAATAAAATATATAACTTTATTAGTACAATGTATTCTTGATTTTTTATATATGTAGAAAGATTTCAAAGGTATGAGCTCTTTTTGGAACTCATCACTAAAGCAAGAGGTGATGTTAGGGATATATACTTTGGATGTTCACAACACCTTCAAGAATATTGTAGAGCTTCTTGAGTTAGTGAAAGTCGGTTGAGAAGCTTCCTAGTTGATGAAAGTAACTCGAGAAGCTTTATAATTAGTGGAAGGAATTCGAGAAGCTTCTCACTTGGTAGAAGCTGCTTAAGAAGCTTCTTAATTTGATAGAAGTTGCTTAAGAAGCATCATAAATATGGGTATATATAGGAGTCGAGGCTGAAGAGTTCTTCAATCTCAATAATGCATCTCTTGGAATTCTAGCTCACTTTTTTTGATGTTGTTCATATATTCATCTGATTAATTCAAATTTTTATTGATTTCTTCTTGAAACCTTATTTCAATTTAAGTCTCTTGCTATGTATTCTTATGCCTTTCATAATAGAAAGTGATCCACTTAATTAGTGGTTGTATTTTAAGCTATATCTCAAGCAATTTGATAAGATTTTGGTTCAAAATCTTTAAAATTATATACTATCATATTACAAAATTATACACAAATTTTTATTACATTTAGATTTTTGATTTTCAATAAATGAAAAAAATAGTACTTAGATGTTCATAAACTAGGATTTTGAACACTTGCTAGGATTTTTGAAATATCAAATAATTGGAAGTAAATCTATAACTATTTTTTTTTATAATAAAACTTAAGGATATAAACTATACTTTTGAAAAGTTTGAAAAAAATTAAATAATTGGATTAAAAGATATTAGATCCTAAAATTTAAAAAGAAAATAATATTTTATTGGTAAATAAGGTATTAAAGGATTTTTATTACAACTTGAGCATTTTGTACAAAACAAAAAGATTTTTAGGAGTCAAGACTTTATGGAGGTATAAAAGATGGATGTAAAGAGCTATGATAAAATTTTGATGTTAAAAATGAATCTTTGAAAGGAGATTAAGGATTTTCTTTGAAATTATTGAGAATCTAACTTACCAGCAATTGATTACTTATTATCTAGCATAGAAAAGGGAATTAAGGAATTTTTAAATGTCATAGAAAATCTTATGTATAAATCTATTTAAATATAAAAGATTCTTATTAATATAATATCTTTTAATATTATAATATTTATTTGTCTTCCTTATTAAAGAAAAATCATTTATTAGAGCTTGATCAATAAATTAAAAATAAACTTTCTATAGCTAAATTAAAAATCATGTTATACAACACTGAGTTGCTAGAGTCTCCCTGCTCAATAGGTATAGATTTGAAAGGTAATACAACTATACTAAGCATCAAGGCTACGGGCTTTCTTTTTCCAATAAGCCCAAGCAAGTGAATGCAAGTTGTTTTGTCATACAAGCAAGATCAATGTGATCATCCATATATGCTTCTTTTTCAACTCGCTTGTATAATAGCTTTTTTTTTGCCATATTGATAAAGAAGATTTTTATCCCAACCTCCACAATTGAGTTAATGAAAAACAATAATGCCAAAATAATTAGAGCTGTAGAGTACAACTTTTATAGAGAAGAAGGATCTTTTCTTTTCAATTACAACAAGACTAATAGAACAAGATACATTCTTCATAGACAAGCAAGTTTTTATTTCAATTCTTTTTTAAGTAATATATATTCTAATTACTTCTTTCAATGAAACACCTAGTTAATAATATTGACTCTCTTATAAAAAATAGAGCTTTTTAAATTATTCTAAATAATATTTTAAGAGATTCTATTTATATTATAAATATATATATTTCTAAGAAATATTTGGATTATATATTAGAGAAATATAGACTCAGCATAGACTAAAAAGATCCTTTATAAGTAGAATAATTTTTTTTATATGTTTTTATAAATCGTTTTATAAAGAAAAATCATTCTTAAAATTACAATGCTACATTGAGTTTTAAGATCAATTAAAACATGCTCATTTGAATCTTTAAGCTAATTCTTAAGATCTTAATGAATAAGCTTGGCTTAAAAAAATTCAATTTTGACTCAATCAATATAAAAATTAGAAACAAGAAGGTTAAAGAATTTGAACCTAGATTTGATAGAAGCAATTTGGTGATAGTAATATTAAATAATTCTTTAAAGTACTAAAGATACAACATCTAAGACCTATTATCACAGAATTATAAAATCTCTAAGATATATTACAAAAGATCTACATGAATTTAGGAATATTTATTTTAATTTTTATTCTTACTTATATAAAAATAGAATAAAATAAATATAGATCTTTACAATGAGTGGATGCCTCCAATTGCCTATTAAATAATATTTTGTATAAAATTACTAATTAGATAAATAAAGAATTATCTATTTCTTTTAATTTCAATAAATTTTAAAAAATAATAAATAAAATAGCAAAAGATAAGGCATCCACATTAAATGGAATTGGAATTGAATTCTTTTTGATATTTTGGCATATCATTAGAGAAGACTATATAGTAATGATTAACCAATCTCTAAAAAAATGTTACTTTTATTAAAGTATCAATAAAGATCATATTACTCTCTTTTATTAAAAAAAAGATAAAATTAGGCTAAAAAATTGATATTCTATTAACTTATTTAAAAATATATATATAATATATGCCAAAGTTATCCAAAAGTGACTTTAATTTGTACTAATAGAAATGATTTATTTATACCAAATGACTTTTATTTTCCTAAGATATATTTTGGATAATAAACTAGTCACACAAGAAATTGTAAGTTAAGTTAAATCTTCAAACCAACTACTTATTTTTCTAAAAATTGATTTTTTAAAGCCTACAATAAATTTTCTTAGAACTTCATGTTTCATGTTATAGAAAATTTTGGATTTAATGTCTAATTTTGTTATATAATTAAAATCATTTTTCAAGGTACAAGTATTGCTATTAGTGTAAATGATTTTTTCACAAAATATTTTCCAATCAAAAGAGGTGTAAGACAAAGATGTCCCTTTTTCATATATCTCTTTATCTTTATTGATAAAATTCTTAATATAATCATTCAAGATGCAATCAAAGAACACAAGCTTTATAATATCAATATTCTTTAGAATTCTAATTAGCAAGTTATATGTCAATATGCAAATGATTCTACCATCACTATCAAAAAAAAAAAAAAAAAGATACAAACTTTGATAAAAATCTTCAAATAATTTAGTTTGGTCTTGGGTTTAGATTTTAATTGGTTCAAATTTGCCGCATATTGGCAATTTAAAAAAATTATTAAACTTGCTTGGACCAATGATTTTGGATGGGCTTGGGCCTTTCTTAAAAATATTAACAAGTTATTAAGCACTTCTCTTGGCCTATCTTTATATATATAAGATATCAATTAATTTTTTTATTAATAGAATAATATATAAGCTAGATTATTTATGATTTATTAAAATAAATATGGCCAATAGGATTATTATAATAAATAGTATTATAATATCATCATTATATTTTTTTTAATTATCTAGGCTGGCTTATTAAAGGCAATTTATAAAAAAATCCATGGTTAAAAACTTTTTATAGGCAAATACTTCTTTCTTAACATGCTCCAAAGAGCATGGTTGATTTGTTTGTTGATTATAAGACTATGTTTAGGCACTAATTTCAAACCATAAGTGAAGTCCGCATTCAAAAATTTGAAACAAAATTGGCAAAATTTGGACCAAAATGTGTACATATCTATGACTAAAATAAACTTATATGTTATCTTTAATTTAATTTTTGAAACATAATTCTAATACTTGATAATAAAAACAATTTAATTTAAAGTTTGGAAATTGATTAGGCTTGTTATTAATTTTATACTTATATAATATAGTATATAATGTTTTTGCAATAAATATTATATTATTATATTTGATATTAGTAAAAAGCATAAAAATTATAATATATTTAAAAATATTAAATATTTTTTTATTACAAATTATAAACTTCATTAATTATTGTATAAATTGCATCATATTTTCTATATATGAATATACATTTGATTAAAAATATATAATAAAATAAAATAAAATAAAATAATCTTATTACTTTAAATATATATATATATATATATATATATATATTAAAAAAATTCAATTCACTTGATTTCAAAAGCTTGTATTGAATAACCTTATTGTTGAAACTCAAGAATAAATCAAATCTAGTTAGCAAATCTTTTAAAATTAAATTTATGTATATCAAAATTATTTAGAAGGTAAATATTTTATTCTTTACAAGAAAAAATTAAATTCTTAAGATTATTTTTATAAAAAAATACATTTGGTATACATGCTACTAAAGTTCTTTTTATTTCTATATCTTATAAGAGAAGTATACTTATCAATAGCAAATTAAATTAAAGTTGCATTATATTTATTGATTTTTTATTTGATCTTAAATTTATATAAAATCGTAATTTATTTCTATTATCTTAATTAAATAATAATAATATTAAAATATTTAAAAAAATATAAATAAAATTAATATAATATTAGCTTGAAGATAGATAATTTATAATCTTTAAATCATTCTATATTTAGAAAGAATAAGAAGTATTTTATTTAATTTTATTAAATATTATTTATAATATTAATTTATTTAATATTTTTAATTATTTAAGATACTTAATAATAATTTATTTATAAATAAATAGCTTTATATAAAAAGAGATATATCTATATATATATATATATATATAGATATAATTTATATTTTTATAAATGAATGATTTAATACAAATAAGATTCTTTAAAATCTTTAAAAAAATTAATACTTTTTATTTTGGTTCATTATATGAATAATATAATAAATAGGTTTAAAATTTAAAAATATTATTAAAATTAAATAATTTTTTTATTCTTGTAAAATATCATCTTTGAAAAATCTATTATCTTATGAATATTCGAATTCTAAAAATTTAGTTTTATAATTATTATTAAGAAATATCACATTATTGATTCTTATAAAATTAGTTTTTTTAATTTTTTTAATTATTTTTATATCAATCTATTATAGATACTTAGATTATTTAAGAAAAATAAAAATAAGTCGAAATAAGTATAAATAAGTTAGATAGATGAACCATGTAGTTATAAAGACTTCTCTTAGAATTTTTTTAATCTAAAAAGAAATCATGGAAGTGTCTTATATTTTGGACACTTGAGTCACAAGCCTTTTAGTTCTTAAAATACTTTTATATAGTATTCTTATTAACTAGTATATGTAGAAGCAAGATTGAGGCCATCTTCACTCTTGTCAATATTTTTTTAGTATTCTAACCTTAGTTTAAGACTCCCTAATATCTATATACTTAACAATAGTCATTATAGTATCTTCTTATCTTACATACATATTTCTTTTTGGTCTTTCTTTAATTTTTTCTTTTTTCTTAGTTTTACTTGAATATATTGTGTTTTAATAAGTTTGTGTAGATTTATGTCTTTTATATAATCTAACTTCAAATAAATAATCATATTATCTATACCTCAATTTTTTCAAATCTAAAATGATGTTGATATTTATTTTTTATTTTTTAATTATTTAATTTTTATATTAAAAAATAAAAATAAAAATAATATTCTATATATTTAAAGATCTTCATGATTTATACACACTTCCATTTTTAAGATTTTTGATAATATTATTATCTTACTATAAGGCTTTATTTTTTAAATCACTTTATTAAATTTATCTATTATTTAATTGATAAAATTAATTAATTTTTAATTTATCTTAAATTATATAGAATAAAATTTATTTATAACTTTTAATGTTAATTTTTTATATCTATCTATATATACATGTACAAAAATATGTATATAATATCATGTTTTAAATGTCACTTACATTCAATTAATACAATTTTAGAGTTAAAAATACATATATAAATTTTTACTATATTATTTAGCACTTTGATTATAATAGAATTCTTTATCACATAAGATAATAAATAGCAATATCACAAAGACAAAACTATTTTTCTTTCAAAAGTTGTTTAGGTTTAATAAATATAAACTCACTTAGTATTTCTAAAAACTTCTTTATTTATTGGATTAAAGATTGTCTCTCAGAACAACCTATTCTCATGTTTTGAATTGATATTATTTATTGTTGCAATGCAAACACCTTGCACAATTATAAATATGAAGCCTTAACTTTGTTATCCACCTCAACACTTTAACTGTAGTATTCTTACATTAATTGAATAGTGATTACTTGGAAAATTGAATTGGCTTAAAAGTCATGATTCCAAGCACACAGTCAATATAAAATGCAACTTTGAAGAAATTTTTGAACCTTGTACCCAAATCATTTTCACAAAAAACAAATAATTAAATAAGAAAAAAAAGTCGCTCAATTATTTTTCGTAGTTGGCGTGTGTATGCAACAATGTTATCACTTTCACCTATTTACGTGGTCTACAACCTGCAAATCCAGTAAAATAAACTCAGCGTTTTTCGCTGTATGTTGCTTCGAGACCTTTCCATGGATAGTGCGCTTCATTCCTTGCTTACAAAAAATTCCGGACAGGAAAGATGTGGGCAAGATTTTAAGTAAGTTTCTACGCATACATTCTCTCATTTTTTTACTTAGGCTGGATTTTCCCAATATACCTCACTTAAACTTAGCAGTCAAGTCTTATAAATGATTGAAATTGATCAAACAAGCAAACGAAAAATGGAACGTAGGCATAGACTTAAGAATGTTAAAACTCCACTAATGCGACACGTGCTAGTACCTTCGAGGCCATTGACTGCTCGAACTGGATGATAATCCAGGGACAAGAAGTATTCGTGGCTGCTTCACACTTCTTCCTATCGGTTGTAAGAGGTTCCACATCGTAAATTGTAACACTAAAGGAATTCTCGCCTAGTCCAAAACTGGGCCTACTAATTATCACAATCGAAGTTCTGAATTAGAACCGAAGAAAACAAACTTACGAAAAACAATAAACCTTAGTGAATTCATTGTCTTAAAGAAATACCTTCACAATAAGTTCCCCCGCAACCAACCACACACAAATATGCCAAGAAGTTCCAACAAGGTGGTAAATCATACACATACATCACTCAGGATAACGATGTATAATCACACCACCCAATAAAACGTACTCGACAAAAACATGTACTCGACATTCATCGAGAAAAATATCCTACAAAACATCAGCCACTAAAAATATACAAAAAAAAGAAACCAACTTAAACAAAAGCATCAGGCAAATCTCGTCCATCCAACACAAAACAATTCACACACCATAGCCCATGATACTACTAGGGAAAGCATCAACACCGCTTCGGAAAAGCCTCCATCAATATAACAATGAACCTCACACAACACCGCATATCACAAACCGACCAACACCGGTAAGTGTCCAGAGAGGTCCCAAGTCGCTCAACGCACGCCCAGGGAAGGAGAGGAGGAGGAGGGGGAGGGGTATCCTTACGTTAACCAGGAAAGAAAATAGGGAGGGGGAAAAAAACCAAAAACGCTCCTCAATGCACACACGACATCAGTGGCCAATCTGCTCTCAGCCACGCCAATTGGAATCTGTGGTCAAAACCTGGAGTTCCGATGTTCCCCAGCATTCGCTACTAATGCTGTGTACCCATTACACTGAGAAACTGCTCGACAAGTGCATGCATTCTGTTTCCTCTACAAGAATTGACCGCTGCAAGTCTCTTATGCCTCTCTGAGGCTCCTTCATTGAGCTTCGCCCCATCCCACTCCCACTACCCCTACAAGACTGCTGTGAAACACATCACTTCCACCAGCCTTCCACCCTACCACCGCCTCCGTCACATTCTCTTCGTCGCCCGTCTCTATCTACTTCACCTCTCACATCGGAGGTAGCTGTCGCATCGCGCCCACACTTCCGCCCTCATCCTCATCACCTCAAACGTCTACCCCCCACCCAATCATCAATCAGACTCACTGTCGGAAGTCGTCACACAAGATGTCTCGCTTCCAATGCTGCCCACCTGGACATCCATTCGCCTCTTGAGATCCATTCGCCTGCGGTTGTGGTTGTGGTTGTGGTGACGGTGGTGGTTACTGCAGCGCCGTTCGGCGCCTGGTAAAGATGTCAATTCGTTGCGCTGAATCCACACCATCATAACGCACGTCAGAAGCATACTCATCACCAAAACCATCAAGTGCGTCGAGCGTAGCGAGCCAACGACCTACGCTTGAGAAGTGGGGAGCATGTCTGTACCTTCTGAATGAAGGCATCGATCTCATCTTGCGTCAAAGCATCTGTTTCTTCCGCATCGGCTTGACTCCATCCAAGTGAAATCAAAAATGACATCTCTTCGGCCTCAGAGGGTCCATCCCCTGGTGCCAACTGCTGCTGCAGAGATCCATCACCCTCCTCAAACACCTGCTCCTCACCGGTGTCCTCCGTCGTGCCCTCCATCATCTCGCCGTTCTCTTTACCCACCGTGCCAAAAACCTCAGAGTCGGAGCCACCTCCTTCGCCATCCCCGCTGCTATCAATCTCTTGTCGCTCCCCGTTCTCCGACGGATACGACTCTCCCATTGAATGCTCACCAGCGTCCCCCAAGGGACGCACGCTCTCCTCCGACAACCCATTCCCCACCTCTACACCGTTTAACAGATCATCGCTTTTCGGTGCTGCAACGTCCAATTTATCTACAACATTCGATGTACCACCCAAACCCGCTTTCTTTCGAAGAGCGTTGAAAAAATCCACACGATTTTGAGTTGGCACGCACGGCCGACGTTCATCACCTCCAGACAAACTTCCATCTTTCGACCGTATACCCCCGCTGCTCCCATCTGAACTCGCACCAGCTGAAACTGGTGGAATCGGAACGGCACGCCGATCCAGAAGTTGCTTTTGCTTACGAGGACCGCTGTTCAAAACCCCGACTGCACTTACAGAGCTCCCTCCACCCAACCCAGGGGCTCCCAAACCCGTAGCCACCACTGCGGAAGCTTCAGTTTTCAGGCCTGTGGTAACTGGAGAAGGGGATACTACCGGAACCGCCTCCTTCACAGGCACCTTTCTCGTCAAAATCTTCCCCGTTCCTTGCCCCAACTTCGGAGCCTCGGGACGAGATGCCGGTGGCCGGTATGGCGAGCTCAAAACCTGCTGGGAGCTACCCATCGCCTGCCTTGCCTTCATGGCGTTCGGAGGAGCTATCACATGCACTGCCCGCTCCACCTTCTTATCTCGCGGGGAAGGACCCTATAAAACACACCCACTCACCATATCAACACAGTGTGGGAAGAACCTCTCCTTCACGTAAAATGCTACGGGTTCAAACCCAACAACCCTCTGTCTGCGCAATCGCGATCCACACATTCACATGCCATAACCTTGGAAACGTTGCGACTGACGTACGCACCAGAGTCTTTGGAACCATTGGAATCAACTGCCGAGATTGCTGCAATGCACGCTCCTCCAATCGCTCCTTCTCAACCAAATACTGCAACCATTACATCACCATCAATAAGTCACTTACCAATTGAAATCCATCGTTTGTTCTACCGACTTCTATCAGGAAACACCCACCCTCTGTGCACCAAAACCTAGCCCAAAAAGAGTCCAACCTTCTTCGCTTCGCTGTTCCACACCAGAAACAAAAGCCCAGAGATCTCACAAAGCGTCAACAACAGCATCAAATGCGCAACATCTCGATTCATCCAAAAGACTCATCCTCACCATCTTACGGCTCCCTCTCAACTGCTGCACACAATGCTTGTGCATCAACACTACGTATGGACACCACGCACACCACAACAAAACCAACAACGACGGCGCCACGCCACCCATATCGTACCTGTGGAGGGGTGCGCACGCGAGGAGGGATCTGGACCAGCGCCTCTGCCATCTTCGGGGCATTCGTAATGTTCCCAGACACTGACATGCTCGCTAGAGCCGACGTCGGCGAAGTGATCACAGCGCCAGGAGAGCTCAAAGGACCGGCCAGCGTGCCATTCGCAGCAGTAGGAGCCTCGGCTAATGCGGAGCTCCACCCTTCGCCATTGCTGCCTCCCGCGGTCGTAGATGCCAGTCCGCTACCAGGGCTGCCACCGTTAGGCAGACCGGGTGAGGATGCTGCCGACCTTGTTCCATCCATCCTCGGTGTGGACGAACCTTGCCATAGTGGCCGTGGACTTGAAATCACCAAGTTCCCCAGGTTCGACTGTATGCCGCTCACGCCACCACCCCTCTCTTGAGCACCAAGAGAAGGAAAATTACGCTCAAATGCTGCTTTCTGCATGCTGCTCGTCAACCCACTGCTATTCGAAGGGGGAGCTGTCCGAAGGCTCCCCGCCTCCGCAGCTTTCTTCTCCCCGTTCTCAAGCGCTCGAGCTGCAGACCCCATCGACTGCACTCGTCGAAGTGGTGCACTTAAATCGGCCTCATACCGACCCCCTGGCAATTGACCTAATCCGGGCCTCCGAAATGCGGACAAACTCTCAGGCTGCTCGCTCCGCTCTCTTTCCCTCTCCTCGGATCCTCCCAACCCTCCCAAAACCCTGCTCCTATCCCGCCCGTCCCGCTCCCTGTCTCGGTCCCAATCCCAGTCCCGTTCCCTAACCGTGTCCCTGTCACTCCGATCCAAACCTGCATCGTAACTGCGATACGTACTGCTGCGACCAAAATTGGTGTACCCACGTGAAAAACTCTCCCTCTCTTGTATTGACCGGTCGCTGATGCCACTGCTTCCTCCCCCCGGTCCCCGTCTAATTGCTGAATAATACGCCCGATCGGAGGACGAAGGGGGTGGGAAGCGTGGCGCGTCGTACTCCGCATCCCTGCCTCCACTCGTTAACCCGGGCGACGCAACGCGGGGCCGCAACGCAAAGCCTCCCCCGCTCTCATCTGAAAAACCACACCCACTTCTAGGTCAGGGTCAACCAGTACCAATAAATGTCAAGGAGGCCCACACCCACGCAACTCAACCAAATGTCACATGGGCCTCCGCGGACTGCAGCAACCGCATCCACCCTTAGCCATCACCTCTATACAGCTTCTACACTCACTAGCTATTCAGACTGCGGTCGCCTGTCGTACTCAAGCCCCATGTGCACGAAGCCCAGGGACCGGACCGCCAAACAGGATTACTTCTTCACAGGAAGTCGGCACCCAAACCGGTAGTGTGCCCATGTTACAACACATAGCCATCCCACCCTTCTTTGCACCACCAATACAAGCAGGATATTTTACCCAATCCTAAGCTTCACTAATCTCTGTCCCAAAACCTCTTCTACTCGTACTTTTACTCGTTTGCTCATACCAACCAGAACTGTCAAGACCTCACCACGCCCTTGCTCCACCAAACCACATCTCATCATATCGCACCATGCAACGAAATGCATTCACATTATAAAGGCCCACATGCAACCGAGATGCACAAAATGCCCCTCGCCCCGATTCCTTCATGCGCAACACGTCACAGCCCAGCAATTCCACAAAACAGAACAAACCAAGATGGCAGTTCAAAACCACCTTGATGATTAGACGACGCCTGCGAATAGTGGCTTGCCCCGCCAGCCCCGCCACTGCCGGCTCCTTTGAGCCATTGCGGGACCAAGGATGGCTCACTTCTCTCCATCCCCGCCACAGACCATGATAGGTCTGCCGGCAGGAGCCCAACCGTCACTTTCTGCCGACCACCAATCTCGTCCTACTTTCTTCACGAAACACAACACCACAAATCCTCTCCCTCAAACTAGGACGCCATCAAGGTTAGTCATGATACATAGGCATTACCCTGAAAGAATCCATTTGTCAGCCCGTTCGCGCGCTCTCTCTCTCTCTCTCTCTCTCTCTCTCTCTCTCTCTCACACACACACACACATCCAAAATAATGCGGGTGTTGGCTACATCAGCACCACAATCTCTGATAGCCTTCCAACAAACTCCAGCGTTCATTACCAACCAACGTCCCTCTTGTTGCCTAAGAAACCCTAGCATCCATTTGAAATCACTTCAGCATCACACTATTGCGAATTCCAACACTCCATGGCGATGGTTCTTCCGGGATGTAATGCAACGCGGCCGAAAGTAATGCAATCGCCGGATCTTTCAATGTACATAAGGTCCTTCACAGTCGTCTTCCAAATTACACCTTGAGCTCCAGTCAAACCGCCAGAGGAAAAAAAGGCGGAGGTCAACTCCACAGTCCTGTATGCTGTGCACCGTGGTAGTTGTAGGTTCAGAACTTGACGAGTTCGGCAGTTTTCTTACGATTGTTCGTAAATGATGTCATGCTGCCTTAATCAGATGTACAGAAGAGAAAAGAACATCTCAAGCCTTTCTACTGCACGTAGCCCAGATTCTAGGTGACTCTAATCGCGGTTATGTTTGTAGCATCCGGAAACTGGACAGCTACAATAGTCTAAACCAGGACCTTGCGGAAGGAAAGGCTGAACCGAAAGTACAGGATGCACGTGTATCTGCTAAGCTCATAACTGTGGTGAGATTTGTAGCGTGCATGCGGATGCTAAATTTCATCAAACGCGTTGACCTTGTGCAACTTCAATTGCTTACTATTTTTTGCCACTGTGAATTGTATCGATAAGATGGTGCAAATCTCTGTGACCACCACACTCTGTTTTCCATGACTTCTGCTAGCGTCGTTGAGAAACCCTAAGTTTTGTGCCCTTGAAGGCCATCTATTGCACCAGTCCCACTCCCAATTCAGGGTCCTGGTTACCAAAACCAGCGCAACACCCTGGCTAAGCTCTCAAGAACCACCCACCGCTGCCTCTCTTCAACGAACTCGTGTTCTATAGTCGTCGGTTCCTGTCTTTTAATTCAATCCACCACGATCGAACTCACAATACTCCCATGATTCTAACCAGAAGTTTTCCAAGGTTCTACCCTAGTCCATCGCCAGAAACACCCTCGGATAAGGTTCACCCTCCACCTCCAAAACCCCTTACAAACACCAACCCAACCCGCGTGCGCAATGACCTAAACCACGTATCGCACTCATATCCAAACCCCGCCAGCTCCAAAATAGCAAAACCCCGGGGATGAAACCTCCAAACCCCTGTTCAATCCCACGCCCCTCCACGAAAAACCCCACACTATCCCGGCGACACCGCCAGAGCTTCACACACCTCCGAAAGCCCACCTCCGTCGCAGTCTTTCACGGTCTCATACACGCTCGCTCCAGAATCTCCAGCAACCTTTGTCTCCGATACCGAGCAAAAGATGGCACGCCCAAACCCTAGTCCCAAAAAATGAGGACCAAGATGAATAGAATACGCTCGAAAGCAGAGGAAACCTCAGAATCAGCAGCCGCTATTCCTCATTCTGCATATTCGCGTAGGTTGGAGGCGATATGATTTCGACACCGCACACCGAGCTTCTTCTTCTTCTGCGTGGTCTGGGTCCGAGCCGAGCAGCAGCAGCAGCGGCAGCAAGTGGCGGGCAAGCAAGCACTGGCGCGTTACGTGGGAGAGCAAACCAGGAGATGGAGTTGGAAGCAAGGTATATCACGTGGCTGGTTCGATGAGGTGACACCAAATCGATGGCGAATAGCCCAAAACACAGCCCCGCACACCGATCTCGAGCCTCCGGAGCTGGACGGAAAACTCGGCACCCACCCCCAGAAGAATTTGTTGCATACACCTCCGGAATACGGTCGAACGTTCCTCCGGATGATCTATACGTATTTGTATCAGCATGCGTTTGTATAATACATGTGAGTGGATGCATAAGATGGATGTGTATCGGTTTGGAAGTGAGCTCCTCGTCGAGTGAATGAACGAAATGATTCATCGATTGTTGTGGATGAACGTTTCCATGGGTGTGAATTCTTGACTTCTTTTGATTTCTTCGTGTGTGTTGGAGCAAAAGTTGTCATTGAAAAGGTGGAATAGTATAGTAATTTTTTTTCAAAGACTTCATAGTACGTAAAAAAAAATATTTAAAAAAAAAAAAAAAAAAAAAAAAACTTACTGTTCTTTAAGTAAACTAAATAAATTTTAGTCTTGGTGAATTTTTAATGACTGCATAAAACATTACTTCCACAATTCAAACAAATAAACAATATCCCATTTATACCTCTCTATCTATCTCTCTCCTATGTCCAACTTAAACATTAAAATGTATTTAGAACATCTATCTTGTTACCTAAGATACAAATTTCCAAGTTAATACATGTATTTTTTTAATATTTTATTTTTAAATCATAAATAAATATATTAAAAATAAAACAAAATAAAATAATACTATAGTGACATTGATTTCATATGCATTGTAATCTTTGGTCAAAAAAAGTTTTGTAAAATAAAAAGTAGGATTTGGTGCTCTTGAAGTTTCATTAGCTATAAATTACATCAATCAAGAATAGTATACATACATATACATATGAAAATACTTATTGTAAAAGGAAAATACAAATAAGTAGTCAACCTGAGCAAATCCAGTAGTTGTTAATTAAGGCGAAAATAAATAAATAAGGAAGAAGAAGAAGGAGGAGGAGGAGGAGGAGGAGGAGAAAAAAAAAAAAAAAAAAAGAAAAAAAAAAAGAAAGAGAGAGACTAAATGAGGGATATTTTTTGAATCAAAATTTTCAGAATAACAAAATATTATTATTGTTATTATTATTTGAATGTTATTACTTTACATTAATACAAGCTTTTGTAAATTAAAAAACTGAAGGCAAAGTAGTTGTAACAATGAATTGGAAAAATGCTTTCGAATTTGTAGAAGAGAAATAACTAAGAAAATAATAAAATGAAAAAATTATGTATGATTTTATATTATTCGTTAAGATGTTCTTGAATTTGATTAAATCGTTACATGAATGCAAATAGATGGAGTTAAGATTAAATGTTGTAATTTCTACAAGTGATGCAATTATGCACTGTGAGCCTGCAAATTGAGCTTCGGAATTAGTACAAGTTTTTGTTCTGTTTGCAAATATATATGTATATATATATATATATACAATTTGAAAAAAGATGCAATACAGGTTGATTGAAGGTGCTACTTTAACTTTGAAGATAAATTCTGTTATTTATTATTTATTTCCTTATTTTGGATAAAGTATGATTGTTTAAAACATTAATATTTGTATTAATTTAACTAGGTGGAATCATTCATAGTTTATGTTGAATACAAACAAATAATTATATTAAATCTGGGAAATCTGTTATTTTTACAACTAATCATGATCATTAATTCTAACCATGAGCATGTACGAAAATATCATATTCACTGTTTGACACACTTTTTAAGAGAGATCTCCATTAGTAGTGCAAATAAAGGGTTTAAATACAAATGAACATTAAATTAGTGAAAAGTATCACATTCTCTTGATCCGAAGTAGTATGTTTGCATTGGAAACATTCCATTCTAATGACGAAACAGGCAATAATTACAGTTTGGAAACATTGCGTTAATTCGCCTACTCCTTAGATAAATGAACTTTGTCGAAAGTTCACAAAGCTTTGTCAAAGAAAAAATATCGTTAAACAGAATTTGTAAACTCAGAGAAGTTGTGAACTGTAAAGAGCTACAAAAGCACCTCAATCTGCTTTATCGATGTCCACCTCCAGGCAGGGCCCATACTTGCAGATACTCGGGTGGCACAAATTTCTTCAACAAACTAGTACATTGACGCTGGTCTTATGTCATCAAGGACTCTGCTTGACATGAGGGAGAAGCCACATGACAACAAAATTGAGTTGAAACCCGAAATAACCTTGTTACATACAAGAATGTGACTAAATGGATAACATTATGCAGTTGAAGGACATTTGTCCACTTCGATAAACTTACAATGGGAGAGATGGGCGTCTTCACAGAATGCATAACACGCCATTTCTTCCTTTTTCAACACTGCCAGCATTTGGAAAACCCTCAATCTGCCCTCTCCAAATAAAAATATCCTAACTTGGTATCGAAAACCCTGCAACTTTCGTTGCAAGTCAATAATGCAATTATAATGGTAGCAACGAGGCTGTCAACTTCGACTCAACTTTGGCTATATGTTTGGACGTCGCTTGACTGCAGACATGGTTTTGTCAATGATTGTCACAGCATCCGTTAGTTTCTCCAAATTTATCATAGTTCCTTGGCCTTCAGGAACACCAGCGACAGGAGAGCCAATCGGAGCAACCGAACCCTTGGCTGGCCGCGATGGATGCATAGCCAGCTTTGCAGATCTAGCCTTTGCCCATGCTATAGCTCGGTCCAGCACAGCGACACATGCTGCCACCTCATTATCCTCGTCTTGACCACTGGAAGTTGACTCCCAGTTAGATTCATCTTTCAACGAGGAGAAAGATTCAGATGATCCACCACCATGATCAAGAGTAACCTTCTCAAAAGTAGCAGGACTAGAGTTTCGAATTGAGGTTGTTTTCCATGTTGGAGAGGGCAGTGGGGGTACTGTGTTCGGTGCATGAAAATCATCTCCCTCCCCAACCTAGATAAACAGCAACAAAAACCACCTCATATTATTTCATTACAGTATTTTCGCAAGACAGCGCGTAATGAAACTTAATACATTATCAGGCAAAGTGGGTTTAAATAACAGGTGAAATAGAAAATCTGCCATGACAACGCTTGCCAGCCACTAATATTACGATTGTAAAGATCACTTACATCAGAAGCTGACAAAGTTGTGAAGCCCACAGCAACCGAGGGGCCAACTAGACTTGGCCGTCTCATGAGACGAGGGCTCCCAGTACCATCTCTAGTTCTTGAGATCGAAGAAACCCGAGAAGCCACCACCTTATCATGATCATCCGTTTTCTGCTTCCATAATACGAGGTGTTAGTCCCCAAAGAACAAAGATCTAATGCAAAATGACTACTTCCAGCAAGTTCCCACTCAAAACAACTGCTTCAGCAACAAGTTCGCGTTGTAACCAACTATGAACGTCCATGGCATTGCATAAAACATCGACGTCCTGCTATTCTTAGATAAGAAATGATTGAGTGAAAATGCGGACAAAGATGGTATACCACTGCTGTTTCGGTCTCAGCTTCCACATGGGTTTCCGGTTCTGTGGCTCCGTTCTCTTGGGCCACAGTATTATTCAAAACCAGAGCACGGGCCTGATTCACAGTCATATAATCAGTTGAAGCAATCAAGTATACAGCAATTACAGGAACCCCAAGGAGAATTCTAATAAGCAGGGTGTGGTATTATATACGATACTCTTGAGCAAAAAATTCCTTCAATTGCTTCACAACACTCACTCACTTACTGACACTCCTCAAAAACCTTACTTTTGCTAGAGCCTCCGCAGTCTCATCTTCCATGCGGCGAACATCTTCCATCGTTAATCCATGCCACTCGTCAAGCCAGCAGAAACATTTCCGATGACCTTCCAGCAGAATTTTTCTTTGGGCATTCTGTGACAAAACTCCAAGGCATTTCAGTGACAACTGCAATGAGCTTATTGATGGTGCGAACATGTAGCATGGTGAAGCAGTGACTAGAGAACCCTAAGCTCTTGTAGATGCATCAGAGGTACAACGCTTCTGATGGGCAAAAGATGTGGGAACTTATACAAAGGAAGCACCCAGAAGCTACGAATGTAGTAAAAGGAACCCTGGTATGAAAACATTTTCAGCTTATGCATCTTACGTAAGCTAATCACTCCATTAGGCTAATGAAGTGAAAATTATGATGACTGCACAATCAAAAGGAAGTAAACGCTATGAAATCCGTCATCTACAGTACTAACATTACCTGACCTACTCTTAACTTGCAAACAAAACGAGACTCCATGATGCCACAGTTTGAAGTGACAGTAAGGAATTCTAAAAAGAAAGTTGAGCAAGATATCAATGCCATCGAAAAAATGCAGGACGAGTTACCTTAGAAATGAATTTTTCAAGCCGCGAACCAAACCCCCAATAGGGCACATCCACTGTCACACATTTGTATGCACACATGACTGGTTCACATGTTTTCTGCAAATGAAGAGGATACAAAATCAGAATGCAAAACCTCAGACTTGCTTTGAGAATACAACAGTAAAACTTTATGAAATATTCTTCGTTTCTAAATAGCAAGAACTACGTAATATCTTCTCTCTGTGCAATCCTGGATGATATAACTATCAGTAAAAGATGAGCCTACCTGCCAGCCTTCTTTAAGAGGGCCCCTGCCAGTTTTTTGAGACTCGAACTTCATTGGGTCTTCAGACTCAATATAATTCTCCACGGGATCCATGGCTATGTCAATAAACTCGACTTGCCGCTTCTTGACGATTTTAGGGTCCAAGCCCAGAGCCTGTAAATCTCACACGGTGAAGTAAATCGAGAATCATTCAAGGGCAATGGAAGAGTGCATTCCTCAACTCGTGATGATATCGCTGCAACGTATGTCATCACTCAGAGTTTGAAGGATTGGGTGCAATGAAAATCCAAAATCGAAAACCTAAACAATTGTTTATTTCTCAACGGAAACAACAGCAACAATCCAGATATCTGCCTAAATCGACGAACTCGGGTACCATGTTCTGAACCACTTCTTTTCTCCTCTTGCGACAAATGTAAAGGTGAAAAAGCCATAAAAAGAAAAAAGAGAAGTATAACTTCACTTACATTATCAGTTGTGCCTCGATCGGCTATATGAGTGGTTTCCAATATCAGTTGGAGCTTGTTAAAATATGGACACTGCAATTCAAACAGCAACCCAACGACCCGGACTCACCAGCATTCAGTACAACTGGTAGCAATTTTAGATTCAAACACTTACCAGACAATTCAATATTTGATGCAAACAATCCAAAAGCACATCAACTAAAGGATGTTGATCTATAATCCTAACTCAAGATAAACTTTGGACTTCACAAAGTCAACGAAAAACTTTAGTCACTAACCTTCAAGACTAATGTTCACAAGGAGATTCGGTACCACCACGCCACATCAAAAATCCATTTCGTAAGAAATTACGAAGTGAAGTATACGAAGGAATCCTTTCACTTACAGAATAAAATATAAAAATATCCAAAATCCAAAACACAATGAGAGCACCATTTCTTTCCTAAATGAAATTCACGCTTGAATACCACATTAGGGTGAGGCGCAGCAACAAACCAGTAGTGCATCTAGGGTAAGCATTCCAAGCCTCTTCCTCGAGCATCAAAGCCTTTTTGGGCACCAGACTTACAAGCCAACTTGGCAATTTGCTGCACTCGCACAGAACACTCAATCGTTAATAGCCCCGAAGGTTTATGTTACAATCGCTAGAATAAAATTAAGTCACTTGAAATGTGCACTACAAAATCTGCTCGGGTACGACAACACCAACCGCATGCATATTGACATCTTACATATTTATCCTCTTTTGAATCTCTAAAACCTCGTTACCTTCAGAACGAGAAACAGAAACTCTATATTACCCGTGGATATACAGAAAAGAAGAGTCTTGAAAAGGGTTGAGGCTACTAACTTGGCTAAATGATATATTTTTTTCGTGTACTGGCCACGAGTATCCTTATCTTCATAAGGCTCGTTTTTCAATACTTCAACACCGTCTCCATCGCCTCCGGATGATTCACTAGCACTAAACTTAGCAACCATATACAGCTGAGCGATTTTATACTGAAAAAGAAAAAGAAAAAAACAAAACAAAACAAATGTGAATCGTGAGTTGGGAATGAAAGTAGGTGACCGCATCTTGATTAATTTACAAACAAGCACAACGAGCAACGCAAATGATTTTTCTCCTAAACTCAGCATCTCAGTAAGACACAGAAAAAATCAATGTGATGCAAAATGTAAAGTTTGTGCTAATAGATAAAGGTGAGCTACAAGAATTCGAAAGTATGGCACATACCTCTTCCACTGTGAAGGGAAGCACAATACGGCTGAAAAAGAAGGTCAAGGAATGACCAACCTCATAAAGAATCATCACAACTACTACTATAATCCTAGTATCTGGAAAAGGAGATAAAACTTGTTTAGTCACGATAGATTTCATTCTGAAGAGGCTTTGACATGATGGAAGCCCATATTCGTGCATAACTCAATATAAAACTTCAAAGGATACTATTCTTGCACAGCCACCATTATTGCTTAGTAGAGCTTTCTGTTGCTCTGTTGCTGAACTTTTGACACCTGCCCCCAAGGTTGAAATATGCAAAGCAACAGAGCATATGTGTGTGTGTGTGTGTGTGTTCCAAGTCTGAAGGACGTCGGGAACTAAATAAAAGCAGTACCGATGCGCCAAAAATACGCCTGACCCTCGCCACAAGGTTACTTTAAAACGCCCAGATTGGAGCAACAGCCTCGTGGTCTAAGTCCTGTTAATGGCCTCCTGATAATGACATGAATCTTCACAGAATTGCACTGGAATTGAAGCCTCCAAGAAAAGTCTCTAGAATCAGGATGACTTTAAACGCACTCTCCATAGCTAATTCACCAGAATCCTTTTCCTGAGGGATTACAAAAGTCCACAACAATACATTCAAATAGAAGAATGGGATGCGGAATTTAAAGGGAGGCTTTTCAGGATCAATAACTTGAAGACAAAAGCCTAACATGCGGTTGGAAGCATAGAAATGCCACGCTTCAAAATTGACATCACTCCAAAATCACCTCAACGAACAGGTTGCTGCATGTGCAATGATCATTTCCACTTCTACCCCTAAAACAATCACCAAGCCTTGCTTCGCCACCACTACAAATACTCAATCTCCACAACACATCCTCGGCAGAGCAACCTTAAGCAGTGTCGTGATCTTTGGCCACCTTAACAAACCTCGAACGCAAAATCACAAACTCCCGCACCAACCTCACCCTGCTGCAAATCTATCAATCAACTAATACGTTTCGAAGCGAAGCAAAGCCAAGGCCTCAATAAGCTCCGCGCTTTGGCTCTACACTTCCATTTGGCTTGCTACCTAGCAACAACTCCAGATCTGCCACTCTTCATACTAGTTAACCGTCCTCCTCAATCCGAATGCAATCAAAAAGAAATCCGCACTGGTGACTAGGTCTCCCTCCATGGCTATGCTTTTTCATTCCGTGTAGTGAGCTCGCTCATTTCCCCCTGGTAACAACCATCCAAATTACTAATAAAGACAGCTAAATCCTCACGGTCGTCGCAATTTCAGCTCTGTCAATACCGCGAGTAACATGTTGCGAAAGCACAGAAAGCATCAGATCGGCGGAGGACATGCTGGCTAAGCCACCGCAACTACGACCTCCCTTTTTCGTTCCTTCTCGAGCTATTTGTTCAACTTCGTCAGCTTTCGTTCAAGTTCGTCGAACGATGTTCGTCAATGATCGTCGACAGGTGCGAGGATAGGTTCCCCATTATGGCTGCAGCCGGTGCATACGTTCCAGTAGATTCGGCTTTTGACACATTCATCCATTTTCTCTGCACCGATATTCATCAATAAATAATTATGTTTTAAAAATGTAGTATATTAATAGTCTTTTGCGATATTAACTGCTGCAAGCTCATCATGTTTGTCCATCGTTCTTTCCTCACGTCGCCACATCCTTGAAAATATTCTGATGACCCGAGACTGAACAAGAAAATAAAGTGGATGACCATGACGCCCACATTTCTCCACAGGTTGGTACTCGGATGAATGTGGATGAAACTTAAGGAGGCTTCCCAAGTATACGGATGAAATTTCATAGATGTGGCCTTTGGGAATGAATGAGTACATTCATCATTTGTTAGATTTATTTTTACCATTCCTCTACCAAATTTGAGATCGTACTCAAAACATCACAATGCATGTTTCTATTCCCTTCTGTAGTTTCCACTGATTACATAATTTGAATTTGTCTTTTACAAAGCATAGATTAAAAAGTCATTTCTCACCAACAAAATGCATATGAAACTACACGTAAATTTTAAGCTTGATGTTTTTTTATAACCTACTTTTTGACTTAGAAGATGAAAGCAATGTTTATTTATTTATTCATTTATCAACCTATTAAATAAAGTTGTTAGTTTAGTTTTAAAATACATTTTAAATGCTATAAAGAAAGCAACAAATATGTAACAAACTACAACAATTATAACCTATGTAACATACGCAAGTTACAAATATTCTGAATCAATGAAAACCAGGAATACAAAAAACAAAACAAAAACAAAACAAAAACATGATATTAACAATAAAAATGTAAATATAAAATGAAACTATTGACATACTTCTGTATGTCAATAATAAGCTATCAAATATGCCAAAGTAATAATAATATTAATAATATATATAAGTAAATGAATACAGTAAATTTTATAAATTATAAATGAATTATGACACAACTAATAAAGATAATAAACAAGCAAAGTAACAAGTTTTGATGGTCTTCTCAGTATTAAAAAATGCATTATAATCTTTTATTCTTATTAAAAGAAATTATGTCATGTAAAACTTCATAAATAATATTTTGTGGTTTGTCCATTATTTAATTATTATTTTTAATATATATATATACACATAGTAAAATTATTTTTTGGTTTTAAAATTTTACTTTGTTATTATCATGTTTTGTAGTACAAGATTGTTGAAATTTTGTGCTTTACTATAGTATTGGCAAGTGTTTGTGATCCATTCAATACTGGTTTTTCAGTTTTAATATTTAAGATTATACATTATTTGTAATTATAGTGAAAATTTTAAACTAATATTAATTTTGAATGACTTGATGATGTTAATTATAATATTTTTTATATTAAATTAAGATTTTCTTATTGTTATTTTGAAGAGTTGTATGAGTAATATGGATAATATTTGTTAAGTTACATACTTATTGAATTTAATAATGAATGGTGTATACTTAGCTTTATATTTTCACAGAATAAATATCCTTCCAAAGCTCCTTGGATGGTCTAGTTGCTAACATGTTTCAAAGTAGTTTATTGGAAGTAAAATCATATTGTATTGAACTACAATTTATAACAATTATAGTATAATTAATTTTCAGTTTTAATATTTATGTATTGTAACTCAATGTTAATCCAATTCAGATATAACACGGATGAAAACACAAAAATGTAAAAAGAATAAAATTAACAAATATTGATTAGCAAACATGTATTTAACGATGAGATTTAAAATAATAATCATAACAATAAATTTTATTAAATTATGTCAAGATTTGATGTGAAAAAATATTGTAAATTATAAATATCATATTTATTTATATTAAAAAAATGCTTAAATTCAACCATCAATATTTTAAAAAACACAAAGCAGTTCTAGAATTTCTAACATGAGTTAAATAGTTTGAAACGAAATATATATATATATATATATATACACACACACATGCATGCATACATGGATAGAGATATATAATAGTATCTTTTTTAAAACTGTTTGGGGGTTTTCTTTTTGCTTCATTTGTAAGTAAGTTGCATGGTAGTGCACACAAAAGTGAACTAAATACAAAACATTTGAAACTTTTCTAAATAGCAATCATAATATTCATTTAATTCAACATTTTGAGGTAATGGGAAACTGCTTTGAAACTTCTTCCATCAATGCACTTTCCACAACACATCTCTCCATTGAAGTTATGAATCACGTACAATATAAACAATAAATTCCACAAAACTATATATATATATATATATTTATATTTATATATTTACACACACACACATACAATGTATAATATAATGCTTTCATCATTCAATAATTTGATGAGCAATCTCATGGAACCTGATCATGAAGTGGAATAAATATGAACATCCAGAAAGTATGGAAGGGAGACATGGACGAAAGCCGTGGATGAAAGGTATCCACTAGCACAGAATAGGGGGACATACATTCATAAGCGGGACAAGGGCGAGATGCGACGGTGTCTGTCCGTAGGCTCCGAGGAATCAGCCCCGCGTCGCATCGTTCTCCAATTCATGCCGCCACAATTTCGAAATCGGCGACCTGGCTCCGTGTCCATGACGTGATAGCAGGGTCGAAACTCGGGTTTCGGAGAGCTACAGCACCAAAATTCTCATTAGGTTCCCGGGACAGGCGGCTTGAATCGAGCAGGAGCTCGCCTCAATTTGGTCCTGAATCGTTGATTGTAGCTCGAGGCGCTTGCGGAGGTTAGATTCCTGGAAACAATTTTGCTTGATCAATCGTGCAACTGTTTTGGCAATGGCATTGTTGTCATCCGCGCTTTTTCACCTCTCGCAAAGACCCTCGCCATGGAGCGTTCGAATTCCGTATCAGTGAGATGCTTGGATGATTTTGGATGGTTGCTAGGGTTTCTTAGGTAACAAGAGGGAATTAGTTGGTTGTGAGCGCTGGAGGTTTGTTGGAAGACTATCGCAGATTGTGACATTGATGTAGGTAAGTCCTTGAGAACTGAGTCTTGGAGCGTACTGCTTGTGTGAGATGATTGCCCTTAATGGTGTGTTTGCGTGGTTGGGGACATCGGCGGGGTTGAGTTTGTCATCTGGTCTTAGAACCTAACTTTTGATACTCAGTGGTTTTAGGGGTTTAGGGTTTAAGGATCCTAATGAGCTTCCCGAGTAGTAGGTGAATCTTGAGTTTTGATTTATTTATTTATTTGTTTTGCATAATTCTGGACTGGGAAATAATTGGATGTAATTGTAAGTGATGTCACGGGATTCAGTTTTATCCTGTATGTTGCATTCAAGTTTTGCAAGGGCTGATAATGGTCGGACGGATGCCGTGCTTGATCCAGACGTGTTTGGTGTCGGCGAGGCTGTCTGATATTAATAATCGCATAGTCAATGGAGATGAAAGCGGGGAGGAGTTTCGTGAGGAAGGGTGCTGCAGGAAGTGGTTCATCCGGAGCAGGAGGTTACATACAAGCCAAAGGCGTCAGACCTGGATCTCATGGCGTTTCTCTCGTGTCCTCGGGGCTTGATGACCTCGATCATATCCTATTTCTAGTTGCCCTCACGTTTCAACTTTATAGTTATTAAGTGGTCCTCATATCAGCCTTGATGACTGCGGTATTAGGCGCTGTCAAACATGCCTTAGTTTTGTAGCTAATTGTCTGATGGCCTCCACGTAGTGAGCTTTGGTGCTCTTGTTTTTGCTTTTTTTAGCCGATGATTGAAGGTTCTTGTCAAATTCTATTTCAGAGATTACCTTAACATGTACCCACAGATTATAGGTGGTGGAATTCCAGTTGGGAGTTTAGTTATGATCATGGAGGACAATGAAGCGCCTCATCACATGCTGTTGTTACGTTACTTCATGGCTCAAGGCCTCGTGCATTCTCAACCTCTGCTTTTTGCCAGTCCTCTCCCATCTCCGCAAGCTTTTCTTGGGACATTGCCAGCCATAGCCAGTGCAAGAGAAAGCAAGAGCCGGTCGATGGGGCCGAAGGATAGCAGCGGACAGGTATCGTTCTCTTTCTTTCAGTTCCCCTCAAGAGGACATCGTGACAATACCAAAAATATTCAAGACGTATTGTGGAGTGGGAGTTATGGACGTTCTTTTCATACTTCCTTTCATTTCTATTTACTATATTTTCGGAGTTGCAGGTCATCACATTCAGGGATCGGAAACAAGTGCAGTTCGTAGTACGTAGACTGGCCGACTTGAAATCATATATTTAGTTTTTCTTATGTTTTACGCCTACCAAAAAAATTTCAGAAAATTTACAAAAAATGCCCCTGCAGGATGAGTTGAGGATTGCATGGCAGTATAGGCGCTATTTAAGTGAGCAGAAAGCATTGGAAGAGCGCCGCTTACGGCAACAAGAACTCACTGCGTCCTCTTGGGCCCCATCTTCCTCATCCTTTAGTCATTCCGCCGCAGGTAAGCCACCAACATGATGGAACGCCGGCACTTGTCAATTGTTTGTTTAATCATCAAATAATACACTTTATTGTAAGAAGTGTGCTTTACTTAGATTTTTCTTTCTTATGGGAGGTCTACATTCTAGGATAACTTAAACATGGTTTTCTATTTTTGATGCAGTTGGATCTTACGAGTTTTGCAACGATTTTGATATGCGGAAGCCTTTGGAGCGTTCTCTGTTGATTGGAGCCAAGTGCGAATCACTGGCTTCGGGTGCACATCTTGGGGACCTTCTCGACCAGTGCAAGGAGTTCGCTGCAAAACTGGCCAGGTTTGATTTCTTGTCAGTGAAAAATCAAGTCTTCCACGGAGGAGTTTATCTGTATGATGTCTTACGTTGAGCATTTCAAATGAGTTCATTGCAGGTTGAAGATGTAGTGTTGCCTTATGTACTGCCAAGTCTGACTTGGCAGCGTGGAGTTGATATGTGTTTTTATCCCTGATTGTTGCTTAATTGTGTGCTGTACGGAGCAGGCCAGCTGGAGAAGCGCAGACAGTGGGGCGTTTGTCGTTGCAATCTCTCTGTGCTCCACAGTGTATGCAGTCTTGCACGGTCTGCAATCTTAATCCGTCCGTCATGACATTTTGGTTGCTTCATGTCTCATTCTGTTCTGATTCCTTTTTAGTTTTACCCTCCAAAATCTTCTTATAATCGAGTCATTCAATCACCGTTAAGTTTTCTATTGTACAGGATTGGGAGTTACTAGCGTTTTTGCATTCCCTTAAAGGAATCGTTCGGACCAGTAATTTAGTGGCAGTTATCACGTTTCCTGCATCTTTGTTGAGATCGACGATGGCTATTCGATGGCAACATTTTGCAGATATTCTGCTGTCTGTGGAATCTGTCCTTGGTGAGCAATGTTTTAATATTTCCAGTCTAGGGAACAAGTGTTTTCACTTTTAAGTTACAGAGGTGTTGAGGGCTTATACTGAGTCTATTCTTTGCATGTTTGGTTGATAGCTGCGAGGTGTAGTTGGTCATGTTCATACCAACAGCACAGTCTTGCTTGATGCAGATGAGGATAAGGAGATGGCTGGAATGCTGACGGATTATCAGGAAATCGTGGGCTTCCTCCGTGTGCACAAGCTGGCTTCTATAAACACTCAAGTATATTTCATTTTTCATGTTTCTTTCTGTAGAATATAGTAGCTAGCTTCACACCTAGCATTTTACCACTCGAAGTGATGGGCGATTAGTTTCTAATCGACAAATATTTTCAGATTTACACTGCTCGTAGTCGACTTTGTTGGTATGGAGATTGCATTCAAACCTTGATACGGTCCTGTATTTATGTGTTTTGAACATTTCATGTGTTAAGGATCCTTTTTTCATGCAGATTCCAAGTATTCCTGATGCCAACGTCTACACGATGAAGGTTGTCAGAAGGAAGAAATTAATCTTGGAGCGGTTGCTATTTGCCCCCGTGGATGCAGCGTCTGGGGATTCAGGAAGTGGTAGTGCTGCTAGCCTCTTGTGTGGTCAACCTGCCAACGCTCCCTCAAAATACGATTTTTGAGTTTCTCTCAAAAGACTCCTTGTTCCCACTAGAGCAGACGCACAAATTGGGAGGTTGCGAGTTGATCTACAATGTAATATAGACACCAAGGTGCAATTGAAAGCGGCATCGAATATCAGAATCTCAGCTTCGTTATTTATCCACTTCAGCAAACTTAGATTTTTTAAATGGTCCTTGGAGTCCTGGAAGTTGCATCTCACCAGCTGTAAAAACCATGGTATTGGTGAGATTATGCCCATGCATTTCAAGATGCTGTTGGTTTTGGAAAACAACACTTCAATTTTGAGAAGATTATCTTCTTTTCTTTTTCGATCAAAACCATTGGCTACGCGTCGGCTATGTCTAGAGTGGTAGTGAAGTTTTGTGCTTGGATGCGTTTTAGAGAAGATCGGTGTCATGAGAAGAACAGCCAACTGAACTTGGTTTGTTTCTGAACTCTAAATTGATATTCAAATTTTTATGGTGTTATGCTGCAGAACTTATTTCAAAACGCCCAGTGACGCGCTAGGACATGAGGTCTGTTTACAATACAGGGATCCGCTCTCAACTTAGGCCTGACCCTAAATTGCTTTCAGACTAAGCTGGAGCATTTCGGAAGTGGTTTGAAGAGAGCCTGCGATTCTGTGGTTGTTGTTAATCTCTTGCAAGTTATCTCATTTTTGGGGGCTCTTTGAGGAGCATGAACTAAGATTTATAACTGTTCCAGTGCTACAAACTCTCTCTTCAAATGTGTTCACATCCAATCTCGAGTCGTATCTGATCTGAGAGGTTACAATGGTCAAAGTTCCGAATGTTTTCAATATCTAGCCAAACCCCTAGAACGCTTCTGATATACAAAGCTATGCTTGTGTGAGACATTTCGTTCTAATGCATAGATGTATTCAATTGATTGTATTAGTTTATCCAAGATTCTATTCCTCATGTGGAGCGTAGTCTGCTAAATTTTGAGAGTAACCGGAGATTCAAACTTAGGATTCAGGGTTATGCTACTGATTACATAAGTAAATCGTCACCCACGTTTTCACCTCGCAAGGAGTATACTCACAGTTCGTAGAATATTTTGGGCTTTTACTTCAGCTGCACCAAGCACTGCATCAGACATCCTCTTAATATGAAAAAACTGACGTACTGCCAAAGCTTCGGTAAGTGAAGCCTTCGGGTATTTTAAGCATAGCTTTCCGCATTCCGTAGAGCAATTATAGAACAATGCGGGCCAACAATGAATGCAGTTAATATTTTATAGAATAAAACAAATACAAGGGGCTGTTGGTAAACATTTTCGCAGTTCACACTAATCAAAGCTACACCTTATCCCAGCAAAACTAAGTAATCACTCCATGTACGTCTCTCTGGAGGTCTCATACAACAAGCTGCAAGCTCGTGATGATCTTCCGGAGACAGAGGCATGGGGATGGAAGCCGAAGTTCACAGCTGAAGTCTAAAGGGAAAAAGAATCGTATGTCCTGTAGCTCTTTTACACACAAAATACATGTACAAGAAAGATGATGATGATGATCGATCGTCATCTTCACCGCCACTGAACCGGGACAAGTTTCTCTACAAGTCGCGACGTAGTTCGGGCGAGGCACCGAAAGTGAACAAAACGGTGAAACTAACACAGCATAATTCCAGTTGGTATCAGGTTACGAATACGGCCACAACGCTTGCACGAGGAAGAGAACCGAGGTATAAGTACAACATCCCACGAAAAGGTCAGAAAATGTTGATCGACTGGTCAGGAAGGTAGAACCAAGTCATGTCCATAGAAGCTCCGAAAGCTCCGAGTTGTCCATGCGGTGGTAGTAGGCCGTGGGCTTGTGGTAATGGTGAAGTTCAGGCGACTGCGGCTGCAACGGAGGTGACAAGCCCTGCTGGTAGGAGCCTTGCATGTGATGCGAAGTGCCGCAATCGGAACTAGACTCAGTGTTGTGAATGCGCATGCACACGATCTCTGCGTTGGCCACTGCCAGTTGGGTTTGTAAATGTGCCACTTGCTGTTGAAGAGAGGAGATAGCGCCGACGCAACCATAGACAGGATCTCGAACCCGTGCATCAGCTTCGTAAACCATGGAACTTACAGCATCCCCTCGTGCCTCCACAGGTAGTTCCTGGTTTCGAGGAAAATAACAGATCATGCAACTCAGGACTCTGAAAATAATGCGGAATTTACTGAATGCCTCTAGAATCCTACTTAAACCCTCAAAAATTCAGAATGAGTTCAAAACATAGAAAATATGCGGTATTCTAGCTGTTGATCTTCAGGCTGGCAAATATCCGCATGTGTGTACTTCCTCTCAAATACTCCAGTCGAGAACATCAAGATTGACGTATTTGAAAGATTCTGGAACAGGTCCCAGCGACGCCTAACATCGATTATGTGTAAGATGTAAGTCACGACAGAAAACAAGCAAGAACGAGTAGGGAAGAATTTTGACTGCATTAACGCCATACCTGAAGCATCTTATTCACATTGGCCGCACCAAAAATCTTGTGGACATTTGCGAACTTCTGAGGCTCGTCGGGAGGAAAATATGGCGCAAACACACAATCACGAGTACATCTTCGTCTTAGCAACTTGCAAGCCGCGCACGGAGACATGCCGGACCCCGCCATTTATAATCTCTCACCTGCCTGAGTATCACTGCTGAAAACCTTTGTTATTCGTCCTGCAATCTTTGAAGGTGTTCTAACTAGAAGCAGAAATGGGGATCGGAGAGTTGTCTATGATTTTCCTAAACAGTCAAGATCAGAAAACATAAACACAAAACGAATCTTATAGACTAGTCCCCTTCCTATCTAGCAGGATCAAACTGCGTTCTTCTCCAATCTACAATTCTTATCATGTCAAGAGAACTACTTGATCCATATGACCGCGCAATAATGCATGTGCAGCATGGTGAGCTAAGTTGTTGGGAGATTAGGTGGTTTCCTTGCTGCCGGAGCACTCTAATCATGCACATGCAACTGCCGGGGGGCGGAGGTCTCCCCACCAATCACTCAGACCTTCTACAGCACGTACTCTTCTGCGGATCAAAAGGTGCTCGTGTGAAGTAACTACCAAGGCTGGCAATCAGAATCAGTTGCTGCACATCCAAATAAATAAAAAGAACGATCAGACCAAATTCTATTCGAGAAGTTTCAAATTTGGGTGGCGACCTCAGATAAGCTGTAGTCTGAAGGAGCCAGTCTCACTCATGAGTAGAAAGTCATACAGAAGCATTGTTCAGATCCAGAATGCGGGCTCTGCAAGAAACGAAAGTTATATTTATAAATTTTCATAGTTTGGCTCCGGGATGGATTTGCGCTATCCACAGCACCTCCGAGAAAAGATGCCCGCATCATACGTTTTCTATTGCATGCAGAGTCAAGTCGAAGGTGTTCGTAGGAACACATGCTCCAGAATCACAAAGTGGCGTATTACTCGAAATAGGCTCACACTTCGCAATCGTCACTAAGAATGGATATAAGACATTCAAATATGGAACACCGCGTTGTCAGCGGTGTTCTCGCTGATTCACATGGGATCAAAGGGTCGGTAACCTTTACCAAGAGAATTTCTAAAGAAAGTGTAGCCTTATAAAGACAGCCATATGGAACCCCTGACATACGCTATACAAGTACCAAATCTATTCAAAGACACAGTGCGGGAACATGCGCTGTAATCGTGGTCTATCTTGCAACGAAGGATATCACGGCAATATATTTGCTTCAGAGGAGAAGCACATGATGGACTCATTCGAATCGGGAAAACGGGACACAAATAACGACCCAACATGTTCAGCTATTGCTACAATGAGGACATTCAGAAACGCTTTCGATTCGGAGTTGTGCGAATCGGCGCGGCGAACTAGAGTTCCTATGCGTGTATCATTCGAGGAACCAACTGGAGATGTGGAGTCCAGGTGCATGCGAAGACCAACTGACGACACAATCACGTCAGACTATGGTCTGGCGTCGTAGCTTGCGGTACTCACCAACTTCGCAGCACTTGACCCGATGGTACTCCTTGTGCTTAGATTGCAACAATGGTGCACGGCATCGTCAGATGACGGTCTCAGTATGCGAGCATCGACAAAGTGTCGAAAGTGTTGGAACTCCGTGAATGAAGGAGTACAAGTGGAGCTACTTATAGGGAACAGTAGAATGTTGACAACTAATTACCGACGAGTTGCTGCAGTGACAAGGCATTCAAAGCAAATTCTTCTGTGATTTGAGTGCGCGCTCAGCACCTTCGGGCCGCAGATAAAGATTCGCCGTACTTTGCTGCGATTGATCCAGACACAGACACCTTCACACACATTGAGACCTCAAAGACGTTTGTGCTGAACTGTCTTGGACCTGTCCTATCACCCAGCACCTGCACGCAGAGCGAAGTGTGGTGTCGTGCAATTCACCACTCTGACTTTCTAGAATAAGGTGCTACATCAGCGAATTCACGGAGCGGCACTTGTACATGTTGACAACAGAGTCAACACAACCTGGACGGCCAGCGAGACTTTACTGAGGTGCACCTCCAAAATTGACACACTTCAACAGTACATGCACTAAGGGTGCGAGACTCGGAGTGGTCAACCAGCGATTTTCAACTATGATGAGCTCCTGAGACGCTCCTGCGTTCTTCGCAGCGGGTGTCAGAGCGAGATTGTGGTCATGTGCGGGAACTTAAAGCGCGCACTCCACAATAGCTCACAGACATTACCAGACATACCCGAAGCATCAGACGACAATCACTGCGGACAATGGTTAAAATGAAATCACGCCCCTGTGAACCATCCACCTACTTGCTATGAATACCCTTGACCACCACACCGCTGCCACCGCAACTGAGTACAAAATAATACTAAGTTAACTTCCAACATCAACTGGTCTCGACGTTTACCATAGCCATCAAGGCACAGCTAAATCCTGTGTCAGATGAACCCGCCTCAACGACCATACAATAAAACCACAATCGCCCTCTGCGACTGAAGCCAAGACTGCCTCCTTTTCAGGATCCGGTTCGCATGACTACGGATTGATCATCCCCCCCATCCCCACTATTACTCCTCCACGCCTCAACACAAGTACATTTATGCCGTCGGACCAACACTCCCTGACCGCGGTCAGAACTGGAACTCCATTGTCAGAACATACCCTCAACTCAAACCCCGACAGGCCCATGACTCCGCCACTGCCACTGCAACTCACCTCCACTATAATGCGGTTAATCCACCATCCTGTCACACCCACTGGTCTTGGTCACCGGCAGTAGGAACCACCAGAAATTCGCTGCGAGTCTGCTTTGTACGAACCAAACAAGCCAGCTCCACTCGGCCAGGCGCTCAACTTGCTGGGTGGCAACAAAACGTTGGTGATCATGCACACAACCATTTCAAGCTCCCGTGCGGGCAACACCCTTGAAAATCGTGCGCCTACTGCTCAGCAATTAGCCACAATCAGCAGAACCAAGTGGAACTGTAGACTCGGAAGGCTGTCGGAGACTCACAAACTCTTGGCCGGCGGTGTCCACAGCTGCAAATTACGCAAGCAAAATTTCGCACCGTAACTTCCATAGATATTCGAATGCGTTCAAAGTGGAGAAGCGCGATGCCCGTACCTCTCGTCAAAAAGGCCGCGAAAAAGTTCTGGTCCTCTACAGCCGCCTACATAGCGATGGTGACATAGGAGATGCTTGCGATGTTGCCATGTGTCGCCCCCGGAAGGGCATTGCGCAAGTTAGTGAGCCTGTCTTGTTCAATGGCAAAAATACTTTGACATGGACTTTATGGACCATTCTTTGCCCCCATCTGATACCTGGGAGGATACTTCACATTTAATTGCACCTTGCATCTCTGTTTTGCTTGAATGATCAAACCAAATTAACCATTTACAGAAGCCTCACAACATGGTATGTGTTCATTGGAAATGGACATGGTTGGGTGAATTGTGTTCTACAGTATAATTCTGCTATGGTTGTCACATTAAGTTATAAGGACACAGAAAATGACACTAAAAGGGTGAAACAAATCTTGCAGAAGTAATTATGCCACAATTAAACTATTCCATTCACAAAATTTGAGAAATTCAATCATTCCACAAACTATTGTTCTATAAGAGGTAAAATATTATTTTGTTTGGAAATAAATATAAATTGGTCAGAAACTTGTTCAACTCTTCTACCATCCACAGAAGTATGGACATATGTTGTAGGTTGTGCTTTGGTTTTTTAAATTTTTATCCTCAATTAACTTTGATGAAAAACCATTATGGAATCAAAAGAAATTGCAATGTACTAGACAAATGTACTAAAACAAAAAACAAAAAAAAAAAAAAAAAATCAAAATCAAAATCTACATCTAACTTGAATTAGAAGACTATTGTAGAGAGATTAATGTTTCCAATAAAGAAGTTGATAAGAAAATAAAGTTTAATAATCAAAGCACACTGCATTTAAAGAGAGTTCATGTCTTGTTGGTCATTCTTTTTTTGCTAGTCATATGTTCATTCTATTTTTTTGAAGGTGGTGATGATGATTATAGTTAACCACCCCAAGAACACTTCTAGGACGGAAAACAAGATGGGATCCATTTAGCTAGACACTTTGCCATGCAGGGAACCACATCATTTTACTACCAATCTCTCTGAGCTACTTACCAATTTAGTTAATCACTCACTTAATTCCACAGATAATCCCTGAATGTGTGGTTGCAATGTAATCCCTCACATAACAAACTTTCAAATTCCCACCAATCATATCACTGCATGTGTCAAACCATGGACTGGCATTGGGGGGGGGGGAGAGAGCAGGGGAGGTATTTTATGGCACGCATGGCAATTCCCTTGGCCAATGGTGGAGTCCCCTGGAACAATACTCGATGACGTGGTCGCCACTGTGGGGATGATGTGGCAGGGGCCAATGGAGTTGGCTTTTGGTGTACGCAGAGGAAAGCCAGAGGTCGTGACCCACTGACACTTCAGTGACCCCTCCCTCTCAGTCTCTCTTCTTCCTTTTCGGTGGTCTTCTCCTGGGATGCTGATGATTAGGGCTAAAATCCCTGACTAACCCTGGTTAGCAAAGGTCTAATTAACTGACAAAAGGAGATTGGCTTCTCAAGCTGAAGCCAATCCAATGGGAGGATGGCTGAACCTCTTTTTTTAATTGTTTTGTAAGGGGTTCCAATGAGTGGTGGCTTTGCTACCTAGCCACTCCAAGTTTCCACCTGTTTGTATAATTGGCACTGGGAGTTTGGATCACTCACATTCATTATTTATGTGTGTGTGTGTGTATATATATATATATATATATATATATGCACATGTGTGTGTGTGTGTATATATATATATATATATATATATATGCACATGTGTGTGTGTGTGTGTTTGTGGAAAATGGTTCTATATTTTATCGCATGAAAATGGTTGGTGTGGGTTTTTATCTTCTAGCAAGACAACGTTTGAAAAACGCTTCATCTGTTCTCCAAACTCTTCTCTACACTGGATTTAAAATGGTGTGTGTCTTATCCTTTGTTATTAGTATTACTGTATTATAAAGAATTCCGATGGAGTACTCCCTTAAATGGCCTCAATTCATTGTAAATTGTGAAGTCCTATGCTGTTGATCTATCCTACTGTCATTAATTTTAAGAATTGAAGGGAGATATGTCTCTTGCATAAAATGCGTGCCATTGAAGCAAGAATCAGATTTGATTGCCAGTAGATCCACCCAGATAATTGTTTTCCCGTCTGGTGCTGGATTGAATGCCCAGCTTTAAACACTGGTACACAAAAGTCCCCCACTCCAACCATTCACGCCAAAACCCTAAAATCCTTGCCATTATCTCCACTCGCACACACACACACACACACACACAGAGTCAAACCCTAATGGAAGCCAGCCCACGGCAGGAGCTGGGGGAGGGGCATTTTCAATTGGACAGGTTCACACTCACAGGTGGGACGAGAGTGTCCGGGCTGGGCACCAAAAAACAGAAAGAAAGAAGAGGAAAAAGCAAAGAAAAGAAAAAGAGAAAAGGAAGAGAGCAGTAGCAATGGCTCTGAAGGAGCCCATCATGAGAAGGGGGGCCTGAGCTTCAGAATGGAAGCCTGGTTATTTGCAGAGCCTGCTTCACCATGCAGACGAGCTCTTCCCTAGCCAGACTGCGCAGCCCAAATCAAGCTGCCCCCCACCCCCACCTCCAACCTTGCAGGCAGGCCTCCATGTGAAAGACAGGTGCCCGCAGCCCGCGGGGAAAACCTGGAAATAAGAAATAAGGAATAGGAAAATACAAAGAAAAATAAATCCTCTTTTTGCATGCTTCACTCTGCCCACCGCACTAATTTCAAGCCTGATCTAGGGCTTGACCCACTGGCAGGTGGACCAGATGCACACTGGAAGGTGTTTCTTGGATGTATTATATCATCCATCATTTTTCATCCAACACAGAGTAACCTTACTTGTATACGTTATCTTTATTATTCATATTTTATTGTTTGAAAAAGCACTTGACGAGTCCTTTTCGAGCTGCTTCTTTTTCTTCTCTTTTCTTTTGCGTTCTTACTCTCCCCATGCTGTAGATTTGAACATATGGGTGCTGAGATTTATATATGGATGAAATATAATAAATTCATCTGTTATTGTTTGATTCTCTGAAAGTGGGTATTGCCATGGCCTGACCCTTATTCTTCTTCTAGTTGCTTCTTCTTCTGTCAGGCTAGGTCGAGTCTGTCCTTGTACAACCATTGACACGTCCTCTCATGATTAAAAGCAAGCACACAAAACATTTAATATTTTTCATTTCATTCGGATTGTTCTTTGGGGAAAAAAAGAAAAAAGATAAAAAAAAGAAGTGTAAAAGTTGCAAAACATATACTCCCATTCTTTGTAAGTCTATCTTCCACTTCTTGTTCTTCTCCAGTGGTGTTGTGATATCTTCCCCCACTGATCCATCAGGCCATATTCTTAAACTGTAGTACTGCCAAGCCCTGGATGTGCTTGTCTTATGATATTTGTATAATGAATGTTGTTGTCTGTGTGGATGGGAATGGTCCAAAACGCTCAGCAATCCTGAACCCAACACATGGAAACACAGGTAGACACGAGATGAACTGATAAAGCCTTTGCTGTCCTCCCCCTCCTCCAGACAAGCTCCATGAATCTTACTTGCAACGAGTCCCTGGAGCAAAACAGTTGCAGACAAAAAAGTGGGTGGGTCAGAAAATTCCATACTGTCGTTGTTTTTCTTTTGTTGTTTTAGGGTTTTTCTTCGGTGGTTCTAAATAGAGTACCTGCAGCACGCCATGGAGTCTATCCAAATGAGAGCCCTAAAGGAACATGCAGCCACTCCATCTGAATCGGAGCCAAGTTGCATCTCGACATTTTTGGAACGCACGTGGTTTATTTTATTCATGTCTTCGTGCAGTGGACAGAGGAATATCTGAGCAAGGCACCGAGAGTTTAAATATATGGTGTTCGCTCTTTTGGGGCTGTTATGAGACGTTTGCCGCAGATTCAATGCCAATCCCTCACCGTTCTTTTGTCAGCCCTTGAACGGCAGAATGTAATTCATTCCTGTTGTTAAGACCATGACGTACCTACCAAACTCTTTGGCTTGTTGCAGGATTACAACATTTGGGTTTTCTCTTTAATATTCTGAACTGAGTTCGACAACTTTGGTTCGGTATTCTATTACTTTAAAAAAAGAATTACTGGAAAGTATTTACATGTTGAAGTGGTTCATTGTTATAAAGGAGATTGATTGGTAGTGACTACATATGCAGAGGAGGACAGGTTTTCAGCTCTAGTAAAGAAAATAGTTTTCACTGCTGAACAAATAGCACCTGTAAATTTGCATCACATGATACCAGAATTCCTTAACATTTGTTATGCGAGGATAGTCACACAACGTTGACTTAACAGTTGAATTACTTCACATAACACAACTGAACACAGTGCTAAGGTATCAAACCACTAATACAAATCATTTAGAAATCAAAAGTTTTGATAAGACTTCGAAGGATTATTAAACCAGCTCAGCAGTCGGCATTATTTTAAATTTAAGGACATTATTCATGTGGTATCGAACCATTCTAAATTTATCAGAGAATGAGCACATGAGATCATCTACGAATGCAAAACTTCTCTTTGACTCCGTACCCAGTCACAAGAGAACTTATTACACTCCAATAATCCATAATTGCCCCCAAGTACAGGTCCAAAAAAAAGTTACAAAGCATGACATACTTAGGTCTGTATTCCAAGAAATTCATTGTGTCATGGTCATTGTTGCATACTCGACACACCTCCAAGCGCACAACTACTTCCGCAACGTATATGAATGCTTGTCAACCCCTTGCAATTCTGCAACAATTCCAGGTTTCTGATTGTAAAAACCAATCATTAAGGATTATCACTATCTGCTAATATTCTTTCACGAATGACCGATGAAGAATTATTTAAAGAGTAGAGTGGATTGGTGATAAACAAAAACATCTCGAAGAGCTCCAATGAGAAAAAAATGCCAATTTCGAATAATCCTTCACATACATGAAAAACCAATGATTTCCCTTGACAATTGACATGCTTAGAAATATAAGCATAACTAGATCCTCCTCGTGCACTGAAGACGTCGACAAAAATGAACACGAGAAGTACTGCTTACACATAGCTGTAAGGTTTACTCTGCATTCACGGTAATTTCTCCTGCCTCCAATCTGGCATAGAATTCTTCGGTCTTGCGGCGCTCATTCAAATGGTAAATCTTCCAAAATGAGCCACCTGTTATAGACAACAACATCCCAGCAGAGCATCAGTTCCTGGGCAGACAATAAAGACGCTGACACAAGGAAACAGATCAAGGTCTACACAATTCACAAGCACTCTGCAAAAAATATCTATCATCTTCCATCGATCAGGAATTGCTTCGACAGGAAGCAGCAATTGCAAAAATAAAGGTATAGGCCCGTAAATGAGCCAGAAACCAAGAGATCCTCCAAATCAAATCACTTTAAGAGCAACAAAACACCAAATCCGAAATTGAGACTGCTGAGTGACACAAGGAAATTATTCATCAGTGTCTGCTCATCTGGGCCTTAAAATTAGCACATGAAGCATTTGATCTAAATGTCATCCCTCAATCAGGGAAAAATAAATATTAAAAAAAAACAATTTTATTTGCTTTTCAAGCGTAACCTCTCTCTAGAGCAAGAAAATCAAAAGGAAAAGAAAAAGAAAAGTGGTTGTTACCTCAAGGCCATTGAAACCATCAAAACTCTGAATACATTTTTACCAAAGGAAGGAACAGAAAATGCAAGAAATTTCTGCTTAGTGGTGCTACCGAAAAAAGAAAAAAGAAATGAAAAGAAATGAAAAATCGTATAGCTCCTCAAGGATGAGCCCTTAACCCTAACCCCGCAGATTCATATCCTCAGAAAAACCAGACTATAGAAAGTAGAAAAACCCAACAAGATCCTCAATCGAAAACCACACCTGACAAACACGAGATGAAAACCAACATCAGGATCTAGGTCACGCGGGATCACTCACCGAAAATCCCAAGGCCGATGCCATAGAAAATTTCCTTCACAAGGTTGGGACTAGCCTTGTTCGCTTGCGCGGCGACGTGAGCCGGTAACTTAGCTGCGGCCGTCATGGCTGCAACCTGGCACAATCTAGCAATAAAACTTCACACAATGCAGCGAACTCGATCGAGCAAATCACAAAATCAGCAACTGTGGCTTTGACGTGCAACAAGTTTGCGAGTCAATTTCTAAACCCTAGAAGACCCCCCTCGACTCGGTGGCTGTGTCCCACATCACCGTTTTCAACATGAAGCTTCTCTTCTATTTCCTCATGGATTCCACCTATAATTAGTGTTAATTAAATATTGATTAGAGGGTCTAATCACAGCCGTAACTGTCACTGCCCTGGGGAATATAGTTAACAACTGCAAACGCTCATGTGTGATGGATGAACGTCGTTGTGATGCAGATAAACGATTGGGGATGAGCGTTTGAGGCATTCTTTGACGAGATTAGAACTTAAGCAAATGTTGATCAGAGTTAAACATCTCCAAATCGATAAACTTAGCGTGTGGGTTGAGTTGTTCTAATTTCTTGAATAATCTATGAGGTTAGAAACATTCTAACGAATGATTTGTGTGTTAGTATTACAGTTATTAATTTGTACTATTAAAGTTGAAAAAAGTAAGATTATTTATTTATTGATTTAATAGAAAGGTTTTCAAAATGCCTATAAATGGAAATTTTAAATATGTTAACTTGTAAATTGAAATTCGTACATGTTACATTGTTAGATAGATTTTATAATATGTGAATTGATTATGAATATTGTATTATATTTATGTTACAAAAATTATTCATGTGACATATGAACATAGAAATGGATTATTTATTTATTTAGAATCATCTCAGAGATACATTGATAAACAAGATGTTTTTTGAATTTTTGAAACCCAAGTCTAAAAAAAGTTATGACTATTTTTTTCCTTCCTATTTGAATTTTCTTTATTTTAGTTCATTTCCACAAAACACTTTCATAATAGTTTCAATTCACTCAAAAGATTCAGATTGGCTCGAGTATTAAAAGAATAAAAATTACATATAAAATATATTCTTTTTTAAAAAACTACTACATAATAATCTCAATCAATAGTCAATGAGTTGAATTCTTATTTAAAAATAATGTTTTATTTTCTTATTTGGTAGGTTATAAATTGTATTTTTATTTATAAAACACTACAACCAATATCTTAGTTTAAAGATGTTACTTTTTTTTCTTAATCAAAGATACTACATAATATCTTTAATTATATGTTTCAATTTTGATATTTCAAATTTTATAATATTTAGTAGGATTCTTACAAATCTCTTATTTATAAGTGATTTTAAAGATATAATTTAGAATAATGCATTTGAAATTTTAAATCACCTCCATTTTGTTCAATTTTAAATTATCCTCATTACACACTATTTATTTTAACATAAGATTTATGATAAAATGATAGGCATTGCAAACAATATTAAAAAATCTAAGATGAATGAATAATAGCAAAGAATAGAGTTAGTTATAATGTGTCTCAAAGATTTGAGATGAATTTTTTAAAACAAACTTTAGAATAAGGATAAGATATAATTTAATAATATATGTAAAAAAGGTACAAAGTGGATTAGTAATATAAGAGAAGAGATTCTCTTTGAATGATAAATTATATTAATATAATAGACATATAATTACAACTAAATATAAAAGATGAACAAGAATTATTATTGGCATTAGAAGCATATAGTTATGTTAATTATTCTTATTTAACAAGGATTATACTAAACAAATTGTTATCTTAAAAAATCTTTAAAAGCCATTTGGGATTCTTTATAGACATAAAATCAAAAATAGTAGAAGTTAATAATAGAATAATATACGCAAAGGTTGAATTCTTGCCAAACCATATTACTATTATGTATTTTATGGGAGAAAACTTCTATCTATTTGTTTTGATGAATGATTAGTATATATATTTTTTTTATAGGAATAGAAAAGCAATAAAAAAAAACAAAAATGATTGGATTAGTTTTATTTATTTATTATTTATTTGCAATTAGAATAAAAAAATAGTTAATTTTTTTTATAAAATTGAATTTTTTTTTGTTATTATATAATATTATATTAAAGTCATATATATTCCAATATTAGAATTCAAATTTAATTCAAAAAGCCATTTAAAATCTCAACTTCATCAAAGGCCTAAGAGCTATTAAAGTTTTTATCTCAATTATATTAAAAGAATTAATAGATAAGTTTTAAAAAGTAATCTTATAGGTGGTAGGATATTGTCACGGACATACTCTAAGTTACCACTTTTTAGAATCTTTTCAAACCTTTTGTAGTCGTTTAGAACCTTCTTCAATCTTCTAAAACCTTCTAGAATCTTTTATAATCTTCTAGAATCTTCTTCAGTCTTTATTAAGGACACGAATTAGAAAAAGATGCATAAATTAATAAAACCTATGTGAAAAGAAAATGACAAAATAAACATAAAGAAATATGTATATTCAAGAAGAAGCTAGAAAGACTATTGTCAAAGATTAGAAAATACAAAAGACTCTTGAACTAGACTAGAAGCAAGAAAGGAGTTGACAAGAGTGAAAAAGGCTTCATTCTTGTCTCTATATATACTATCTACCTAAGAGCTACATGGCAGCATTCTAAAGAACCTCCAACACGTGTTCAATTTATAAGACACATTTCAAATTTGTAAGATAAGTTTCCTACATATGCGCCAAGTACTTAGCTTGTTCTACAAGATACCAACATGTGCAATACATGGCTAGCTTGTTGGCCAAGCTTCTAACCTACCAATCATCTATAGACATGTATAAAGGTGAATCTGTATCTCTAAAACTTCTAGGAAGCTTTTCTATAAGATATTACCAAATTAATTTATTTTTACCTACTTCTACCTATTTATATTAATTAGATAATTATTGGGATAAATCTTATGTCTAAAACATTATTCCCTCTTTCTAGAGACAACTTCTATGAGGAGTGGTGTCGTATTACATGTTGTCCTGTTTGGCAATGCACCAGGCACCTGGCTGTGGAGGATGAAGTTGCGATTTACAAATATTCGAAAATCCTTAACAGGTTTCATCCATTTAAGAAGAATATGATTGAATATTAATACGAAAGTATTTAAGTCAATACAAAGTATTTAAAATCACTCTTCTTAATAACTTCATCCACATATAAATCCCAATAGCTTTGTTACTTGTCACAATCAAGCAACTAAGATTTCTCTTTATAAGTCCTAACCTTATTCAGTGAACTTCAACAAGCTATAACTCTTAATTTAACTATCAACTTGGTATAAAATTTTGCATATAAATGCAAATATAAGTCTTCTATATGCTCAAAAAATTTCAATCCAATCCAACATACAAATTATGGAAAATCAATCAAAACTTGCACTAATGTCACTTGGCCACCGGCTTAAAATTTGATGTAGATATCCCAATAGCAATTTCTCCTTTTCCAACTATTATCTTTAGTTAAAATTTGGTATATAGCTTGTTCTTCAAGTCTTCTAATACTTTGCCAAATTTCACCTTAATTTGACCAATAGATCTTCAAATATCATAGAAATCCTAAATAATCCTAAACAACCCTAAATTTCTAATTTCTGGTACTTCTTTGTACTAAAGATCAAATAAGTCCCGATTGCACAATTAGATTTCTATATATTTTTACTCAATCTTAGTACATTCAATCACCCACATATTATCAAATTTTTGATTGTAGATGTTATTTTGATTGCATACAATAGCTAAAAATGTAGGTCCTAACTTTATTGCATAAAAACTTAACCTCTAGTATAAATCTTAATTTTAAATAGTGATTGCTAAGTCCTTTCAAATCCTATAGAAACAAATCTAATATTTTTAGAATGAACTTAAAGCTAACTATCCAACTCTAGTCACTAATCTTGGAATGATCTAATCTTCTTCCCTTGGTGGCCATTTTTGTGGCTAGAGGTCTGATTTTGACCTTGTCCCATACATAGTCAGCCCCTGGATATCAATCTAACTTATTTTAAAAGTTTTTAAACTTGTTCCTATCATCAATTTAATCTTAGTATCAATTATACTAACTATTCACTTTCTGTATTATATTTTTATTAACTTATGGCTTTTTAAAAGCCGTGAAAGAATACCTATAACATAAAAGAAAAATTTAATAACTAATTTTTATCTATTAGCTATTAAAATAAGAAAATAATCAAAGAGGCTTTCATAAATCTTTTTTTAAGTATCTTAAGTTCCTATTGAACGAAGATAATTGAATATTAAGTAGAAATCATTCTTATCTATATTTTTCAATACATAAATGTATTACAATACGACATCTACTCCCTCTAAACCTGCATATCCACTGGTATGCGCTAAATGAACCATATTTCATAGTTGGCATCACATCATCTCTTCATTTTCTGCACCAAGTTCTTCTTCTTCATATTCATCATCCATTTCAATATAATTATCTTCTTTAGAGTCATTGATATCTTCCACATGATCTTCTACATTTATTTCTCCATCTCGTCTTTTAAAAACTTTCACTTGCTTCCTAACAATAGGTATCTTCAACCTTGAACCATCTAATTTTTTCAATGAATATGTGGTATCGTCACGGATTGTTACTACCATATATGGTCCAAACCAACGTTTTAAATTTTTTTGTAAAGTACTATGTTCGTTATCAAAACTACTGTCATAAACAAATATCCAATCACCATCTTGAATTGCTCTTGGTCTCAATTGATGTCATTTATCAAACCAAGCCTTATTCTTTAGCCTTGCTTCTTGTAATCATTTTAATGCTAATTCCACATCTTTTGATCTTTGTTCAAGTTACCAAATTTTAATATCCAACAATTCTTCTTTTGTTAATCTATCTTCCTAAGGTAGCATACTTCAAGTTGACACATATTCTTCAGTTGGTATAATAGGTTTTTGACGTGTCATGAGGTCTACTAGCATACATCCTATCATTGAATTATAAGTTGTTCAATCAACTCATAATGCATAAGGTAGAAGTCGAGGCCATTCTTTTACTCTTCCATTATAATCTTTAATTAAAGCTTTTACAATTGGTAGATGTCCATGTTCACTCTTTGTATTCCTCTCTAGATTATAAGCAGTAGTCAATGATAATTTAATTCCATATCTTTTAAAGAATTCACGAGCTTTATGTGCATCCAATTCTCTATGATATGTAGTAAGATTTTTCCACACATTCATAGTAATAAATAATATCCTTAAGTAAAAATCTATAGATTCCTTCTATAGACTTTATTCTTAATACCCTGCCTTCTATTTGATTTGATAAATCTTTACAAGCCAAAATTAAATATTTCATTTGCTATAATTCCATTGACATAATAATCAAATCTATAACCCATTTAATATGAATAGCCAAAGGATATATTAGATGAAGACTATCTCGATGATGTATATTTGAATATATTTGATAAATTATATAAGATTCTACAAATGAAGCCATATCTTGATACATATTCTTTCACCAATACCGTTCTTTCACCAATACCCAAATTCCTCTAGGCCCTGCCTATAGACTATCATGAATTTCGTTGAATAATTTTTGTTGATCTACTTTAGTACCCAATACTCGTTGCGACATTCCAATATTTAATTTTGGCCTCTTCTATAGAAATCCTCTTTATAATATGAACTTGTATGTTTTTTTCTTGATTTGTTTAAATTTTTTCAATTAACCAATCAATATGTTTGGTCAACATACTCAAATAATATCTAATATCCAATAATTGATCTTCATAATTTTCTTCATGAAATGGCTTATCTTCTTTATTCAATTATAAAATTGAATAAAATTTTGTACCCACATCATCAATATCTTCAATCATCTTATCTTCTCCATCATATTTTGCTCGAGATAACATATCTACTATCAGATTATATTTTCCTGCAACATATCTAAACTGAGGATTTAATGACTTAATATAAGCAATCCACCTCAATATTGCAATATTTGGTGTTGTACAGTTAATAATTATTCCAAGTAAAGGCAAAAAATTTATTTCAATCACCACCATTGCTCCAATTAAATAATCCTTTTTAGCTTCCATAACTGAAATAATTTCCCATAATTCTCTTTTCACTTATAAATATGTATGTTGGCGAATACTTGAAATCTTAGCCCAAAATCAAACTGTAAATTTGTATCCATTTGAATCATTTTGACCTACAATCCATCCAATAGCAATTAGACTAGTATCCACTATAAGAATCATTAGTCTATTGTACTTTTAATCAATTTTTCTTAATATTAGAAGTGATATATATAAATCCTTTAATCTTTGCATTACTTTGATATGCTTTTTTTTCTATTTAAATCAATAACCTTTGCGTAATAATTCATACAATGGATCTATTATGTGAGCATAGTGAAGAATCCGAATATGGTAGAATATACATGCGCCCAAAAACCTTCACGCCTTTATTAAAGAATTACAATATTCTTTCATTCTCCCAATTGCATCAACTTTAGTTGAATCTGGTTTCCTTCCATAAAATCTATATAAATATCCAATAATTATAATTTTTTGTATTCCAAATACAGATTTTGTATCCAATAACGTAAGATGAACTTCTTCAAGCCTAATTAATATCTTTTTATAATCTTGTATATGATCAATAATATATTTGTAACATCCTCTCTTATCCAAAGTTTTATCATTGTCTTCTTCCTTGCATCCTTTTATAGGAACATCATCTAAAAAAATCATAGTTTTTTTAGGAATAAAATCTCTCAACACCCTATTCATTCTATTCATCATTTGTGCTATTGGATTTGATAGCATCTTGAGGAAGAGTATACATTCTAACTAGTCCAAGTGGTATTCTTATCATTGTCATGTCTCTACTCTCCATTGCAAGTTAAAATTGATCATAGCATGAATACAGATCATCCATTGAATAGATTGTCTTTCATGCAAATGTTTCAATAAATTCATCTATTATTTGCCCAATTCATGTATTTCTGATAGTCACTGTATTTAATAATTTCAAATCTTGAATAAATCATAATGATCCATTTTTCTTAGCTACTGTAAACCATCGACTAGAATATAACGCAAAAGAGGGCTCCAAAATCTTCATATTCATCTTCATCTTTTATTTCAATAATTCTATCAAATTTGGCAAATGTATCCTTGCTACTAGAATTAGCCTCAAATTCCAAGGTACATGTGGAATAGTGAAATTAACCATTAAAGTTACAATATTTGAATTCACACATCCAATTTCATGAGATTCAAAGGCAAATGATTTACCTCATTTTGCTAATATCTCTTTGAAGTACTCAATTTCTTCTAGCAATAAAGAACCATCAGAACCAATCTTTAATTCCTCAAAAGTTTTTTTAGTGAACTTGTATCCAATATTCCTTGGATCCCTTAAACTCTTTTTTTTTTGATACTTTTTCTATTTGTTCTTTAAAATCTTTTGATAAAGCTCTCGCAATAAGTTTCACCTTCTTATTTACTATCTTATATTTTGTTTCAACGATAATCTCTAGTGCTTGAAAAATTTCAAGTATAGAATAAATTTCTCTTGAATGAATTTATACAATTTTATCATCTCCTAATCCAATTGATGTAATCAATTCCAAAAAGTCTTCCAATCTATTTTTTTCATAAATATCAAAAATCCTTTTATCATCCTCTAATGTCTCCAATTCACATAATTTTCTTTCAATATTACATAATCTTTTTCTTTCTTTTATTTTTAAATCTATAATTTTTTTATATATAATACTTTTATTTTTAAAAATATTAATAAAACTTATATAAAAGGCACCTACATCTTGCGAGAGTATCCCTTCTTTTGTACCTCTATAATCCTACTTTATAGTGGTATTCTTCAAAAATCCATAAATTCTTCAACAATCTTTGGCAATTTGTCTCTCTCAATTTGTTTCAATTGCATTTATGATTTGGAGGCACAGTCAAAAATTGTATTGCCCTTCTTCCATCATCACTATGAATTTGTGCATAAGCTGAACCATCATCAAACACTTTTATTTCCATGTAAGTTGAAATAATATATGATTGTCTCAAAATAAGAAGATAAGATGTTGTTTTGCTCCATTATAACATCACCAATGTAAATTTTTACATCTCGATAAGCACCATATAATTCACCTTGTATATTATTATCTGTCTATATTATCCATTTATGTTCTATATCAATTGGCTATTTTTGTTTTGTATAAAGATCCTTAGATATAAGATTTATTTTTGAACCGTAGTTAATCAAAGTAACAATAGGCTCATTCATATCTCCAACCTTCAGTAATATCTCTATAGTTGCTCTAGTCCAATGCTTTCAAAATTTCTTTCTCCTTGTCACTTGAATCATCAAAACATACTTTTTGATTATAACTTCTTCTTCCACTTGTTGATTGTTTGTAACGATTGCCAATTTCATCTTCTTCATTCTTACATATATGTACATCAATAGCATGATTTGATCCACCTTCATCTATTAAGTGCCTCTTTTGCTTAATATTGTCAATAATGACATCATGAAATTCTTTCTTTGTAATATCTAAAATCTCCTTTAATATAAATTCAATTTTAGCATTGAGCATACATTCTTCAAGCACCCTCTTTAAATCTGTTGTTACTTCAATATCAGAGAAAAGTTTGTAAGTCATTGACTTATCTTTTTTTTTTAAGTCCTTTGATTTTTTCTTTAATAATATTGAAGCATCCTTTGTTGGTAATTCTTGTGAAGCCATCTTACAAGCCTTATCTCCTCAAGTCTGCCTCTTAAAAGAATTTTCTTTTCTTATGTCATTAAAATCCTTTCTTCTCTTTCTTCTAATAAGGCTTCATGTTAGCTCTTAGCAATATAGGCATGCATTAACAAAGCTTCCACAAGATCCTCCTAACCCGTAGTTCTACAAATTATTGCAATAGTCCTTAATAAAGCTTCTTGTGGCATCTTCTTTTTATACATTGTAGAAATAGCAAAAGATCAAAGTCTATTTGATTCAACACTTCCAAAAAAATCTTGGTTGCCATTGTCATCCACCCTAACATCATAACTTGTAACTTCCATCATTGCAATCCCATTGGCTGCCAAATAATTCTTAACCAATGCTTTTATACCTCCTTTACCAAAGTTAGTTTAGAAAAAATCACCAATACGTTTTAATTCCACTTTTTCATCTTTTTAAAAAATAATATCTTGTTACACCATTTTATTGAATTCACCACAATCCTTTTGAGAATGAAAATTATCATCACACCAAATATATCTTTGCACATATCCTTGCTTAAAAGTAGCTTTTGAATTCATTATAAAAGTCTTCTCCTCAAGCCTTGCAAGTTTAATTTAAAGATCTTGCATTCCGTGTATAAGTTCTTTAATTCCCATATCTTCTTTCTTTGATGTAGTCATTGAAGGTTGGACAATAGGTAATGTTGATCATGAAGTAGATACTTGCATATTAGGTACTTGCATAATTTTTTGAATATCAATCCTATTATTATTATTTTTTTCTTTTTTGCAAACAATCCTAGTGCGTCTTCAACTTCTTTCCATTTTGTTGTCAGTCCTTCATCTTCTTCTTTATTGTCAAGAAGAATTTCTAATCTCTCTTGTAATTTTCCACCAACTACTTGAAGAAATAATTCAAGCTTGTTTAATCTCAAGGTTATCTTTTCTATTTTTGATAATAAAAAAAACTGCCTCTCAAATTCTCTTAAAAATTTAGTAGCTTGTAATTTCTTATTAAGATGCTCAATCCATTCCAAAAATGATTTCTTAGTGACCCAATTAGAGTCTTCTAAGAAATATTCATCTTTCAATGTGCAAGAGAATATTTTCCAAGAACATCCAAATTATTCTATAATTGATTTCACATGTTTTTTTTTATCTCTGGCATTGTAGTAAGCTCAAATAATAAAATCATATCCTTTTCAAAAATTTAATTCAATTCCATTTTCTATACATAATATCTTAAATATTTAGAAATATTTCTTCCATTAAACTGGTCAATCTTGTTAACCATTGCTTGCAAAGCTTTAATTGCCAAAGTCTCGTTACAATCATTACCATATTGCTATTACAAGAATAATATAAATGCTTGAAATATATTTGCAATATTTGGATTCAGATACATACCTTGTCCACCAAAAAAAAATCCATTCGAAGCTTGACTTAAAGATCCGCTTGAAGCACCATCCAAAGCTCCATCAATTACAAATAATCAAAATAAATCCCAACACCTTCCACCTCAAACTTTCACATCAGGTTCACTATTTATATCATATTATGTGTTGTCTTGTTTGGAAATGCGCCGGACACCTGATTGTAGAGGGTGAAGTTGCGGTTCACAAATATCCGAGAACTCTTAACAGATTTCATTCATATAAGAAGAATATGATTGAATATCAATATAAAAGTACTTAAGTCAATACAAAGTGCTTAAAATCATTCTTCTTAATAACTTCATTCATATATAAATTCCAATAGCTTTCTTACTTGTCACAATTAAGCAACTAAGATTTCTTTTTACAAGTCTTAATCTTATTTAGTGAATTTTAATAAGCTATAATTTTTAATTTAACTATCAACTTACTGTGAAACTTTGCATATAAATACAAATATATGTCTTCTATATGCTCAAAAAGTTTTAATCCAATTCAACTTACAAATTGTAGAAAATCATTTGCACTAATGTCATTTGGCTACCAACTTGAAAGTTGATGTAGATATTCCAGTGGCAATTTTTCCTTCTTCAACAATTAACTTCAACTAAAATTTGATATGTAGCTTATTCTTTAAGTCTTCTAATACTTTGCTAAATTTTACCTTGATTTGACTAATAGATCTTCAAATGTTGTAGAAATCCTAAACAATCTTAAACTGCCAATTTCTGATATTTTTTTGTACTAAAGATCAAATAAGTCCCGATTGCACTATTAGATTGCTATAAATTTTTACTCAATCTTAGCTTATTCAATCATCCACAAATTATCAAATTTTTTATTATAGATGTCACTTCAATTGCACACAATAGCTTTAAATGCTGGTCCTAACTTTATTGTATAAAAACTTAACCTCCAGTATAAATCTTGATTTTAGATAGCAATTGCTAAGTCCTTCCAAATCCTATAGAAACAAATCTAATGTCTTTGGAATGATCTTAAAACTAACTATCTAACTCAAATTGCCAATCTTGAAATGACTTGACCTTCTCCCTTTAGAGGCCATTTTTGTGGCTAGAGATCTAATTTCAACCCTGTCCCATACACAATTGATCCTTGGCTATCAATCCAACTTATTTTAAGGATTTTAAAACTTGACCCTATTATCAACTTAATCTTAGTATCAACCATACTAACTATTATCTCTATTATCCTATTTTTATTAATTTATGACTTTTTAAAAGCCATGAAAGAATACCTATAACTTAGAAGAAAAATTTAATAATTAAATTTTATCTATTAGCTATTAAAACAAGAATATAATCTAAGAGACTTTTATAAATCTTTTCTTAAGTATCTTGAGTTCTTATTATACCAAGATAATTGAATATTAAGTAGAAATCATTCTTGTCTATGTTTTTCACTATATAAACGTGTTATAACATGATAGCAATGATTATATGTTGAAAAAGTCTAAGATGCACCAAATTGTGCTTGCCACATACTTTGATCTTTGAAAGATTTTTTTAACTCTTCATCTTAATTTCGATAGATGTCATTGATGAAATATATTGATTTTTACTAATACATTTGTTAAATTTTTAGATGGCTCCTATGTGCATTTACTAATATCATATCAACGCCAATATATAAGATATTTTAGCTGATTTTGACATCGCCTTGAATCTAAGACCTCTTCTATTTCAAATTTTTTTATTGTTGTCCACTTTTATAAGAGATAATGGTATTTGTCTTTTTCCTTATATGTCCACTATCTTATATGGCTCGAGTAGTGATATGTGGAATATAGGATGGATCTTCATAGATTTTGATAGGTATAATCGATAAGCAATTAAATTGATTTGTTCATAAATTGAATATGGTTTAAGCCTACAATATTCTAACTTGTCATAAGAACGAATAATCTTGATATTATAATAAAGTAATCATATCTTATTGCCCACATGGAAGTGAGGCTATTTCTTATGATAGACATCTATATTGATCTTTTGTTATTTTTGAGCTTCCTTTAATTGTGTCTTCATTGTTGTATGTAGCTTTGACAACTGATTTTCTAAATCTTTTGCTACAGGGTTATCAACTTTTGAAAAGTCAAAAATATCAAGTTATGGATGATAACCATAATTGGTAAAGAATGAAGTTTATTAAATAGAAGAATATATAAAATTATTGTAAACAAACTCTCCTAATGGCAAGAAAGTTGTCTAATTATCTTGATGATAGTTGATGATACATCTCAAATATTGCTCCAAAATTTGATTTATCTATTCCGTTTGTCTATTAATTTGAAGGTAGAAAGCTGAAGATGGTTTTATATCCACCTTCAATATTTTGAAAAAGATTCTCTAAAAACTTGATACAAATTACATTCTTCTATTTGAAATAAAATATCCTTTGATAATCAATGATAGCAATAGATATTATCAAAGAAGAGTTTAGCTAATTCTTTACTTATAATACATTTTGTATATGATATAAAATGTACCATCTTGATGAAACAATCTATAATCATGAATATAGAATCCTATAAATTTGAATTTGAAAGATCTATGATAAAATTTATAGAAATAGAGGACCAAGATTGTTCTAGTATAGATAATGATTAGAGAAGTTGATAAGATCAATGACGAGGAGTTTTTAATCTTGAACAAATGTTACATAAGTGTACAAATTCTTTAATAGCCTTTCACATTTGAGGCCACCAAAAATCTCTTGATATTAGCTCTAAAATCTTGTTATATTTAAAATATCATGTTGGAAGAAAGTTGTGACAAGCTTTAAGAACATGTAGTCATACTTCACCTTTTGAAATATATAAGCATCCTTTAAAATAGAATAGATTATTTTTAAACTCAAGCTTGGAAGTATCTTGAGATTTAGATGAATTATTCTTAATGTCATGAACAACAGGATCTAAAGACATACTTGACTAGACTTGCTTGACAAAAGTTGAATCAACAATCAATGTAGATTTCATTGCTCAAAGATAAAATTGCTTTGGCTTTAAGAGGATTATTCTTTATTGATCAAAAGCTAAATCTCTTTTTTTTGGTACAAGATAAGAATGTTGTCGTGAAGGAGAGAGCCCTCTTTAAAAAATCATTGGAATCTTGGCTACCTATTAAACAAAAAAAAAAGAAAACTGGTGATATCTTAATTTATATTCTTGTAATTTTTTTCAAAATATCTTATTTATCACCCCTTTTATTTTCTCAAAGATTCTTTAATCAATATCTTTTTACTTCCTTAAAATACCTCAAAGATTATTTGGTCAAAATCTTTTTAATTTTCCTAAGGTACTTCAAAGATTCTTTGGTCAAAATCCTTTGAGTATCCTAAGATTATCTCAAAGATTCTCTATCCTTTCTTTGTTTCAAAATAAATCCATTCAAGATCCAAAACAAAAAAATAAAAAAGAAAAAGTGTTTATTTTCAATCCTAAAAGGGTTTAAATAGGTGGCTTGGCTAATACTTGGATAATACTTGGTATATGCAAATACTCACATGATACTTGCATGATATCTAATTGGCATCCAGATTAAAGATATCCCATAATACTAAGATTCTCTACTTAATATCCTGAGATCATAGGATTCTCTGATTGATATCTTGAGATCCTAAGATTTTTTTATTGATATCCTGGGAACTTAAGATTCTTTAATTGATATCTTAAGATTCTAAGATTTTTTTATTAATATCTTGAAATCTTAAGATTCTTTGATTGATACCTTGAGATTTTAAGATTTTTTAATTAATATTTTAAGATCATAAGATTTTTTATTTGATATTTTAGAATCTTAAGATTTTCTAATTGATATCTTAAAATCTTAAGATTTCTATGATTGATACTTTGAGATTCTAAGATTTTTTGATTGATACCCTGGGATCTTAAAATTCTTTGGTTGATATTCTAGAATATTCTATGATTTGATCTTATCCGTTTTTATTCCTATTTATATTATAATTTTAAAACTAATTCCATTTTATTCTTGTTCATACTACAATTTTGGAATTAGATCTATTCTATTAATATTCACACTATAATTTTAGAATTAGTTCTATTCTACTCCTATTCATATTATAATTTTTGAACTAGTTCTATTTTATTCTTATTCATATTATAATTTTAGAATTAATTCTATTTTATCCTTATTCGTATAATAATTTTAGAATTAGTTTTATTTTATCTTTATTTATACTGTAGCTTTAGAATTAACTCCTTATTAATATTTTTTTTACACTATAATTTTTTATACATATCTATTCAATTTTGATGCACTTGTTGCAAGTGCATCACAACATCCACCCTCCTTTAACTTGCGCATCTTTTGGTATGTGCCACCCTATTTTTTTTTATTCTTATTTGCTTCCAATTCTTCTTCTTCTTCCCAATCTTCTTCTAGTAGTGGTTCTTGATCTAATTTTTGAGTTTCTAATTCTTGAATATCTTCAATATAAATTTGTCTATCTTTTTTCTTGAATAGCTTAATCCGTTTTCCAACAATTCTAAACCTCAATGGTATCCCATCTAATACTCTTAAAGAGTAGATCGCATTATTAAATACCTCAATTACCTTATATGGTCCAAACCATCTTCTGAAAAACTTTCTTAAGGTACTATATTGATATTCTAATGTGTTATCAAATACAAGTACTCAATTACCAATTTGAATAGGATTTGGTCTTAATTTATGTATTTTGTCAAACCTGATCTTCTTCTATAATCTTGCATCCTTTAATTTTTCAATAGCCCTTTGGTGATCCTCAAGTAACCTCTCCAATTGTTTGATTCAAAGCTCTAATAACCTTTTATTATCAATGTTATCCTCCCAAGCTAAGAACATCCAATTAGGCACATACTTTCCTCAGTTGGCATTATAGGTTTCTGTCCCATCATTAATTCTATTGACATATAACCTTTAATAGAGCTATGTATGGTTCTATCTGTTCCATAAAGCAGTTGATAGTAATTTAGGCTAAAGTTTAACTTTACCTCTACAAGCCTCAATAATTGGAAGATATCCTTTCTCAATCTTTTCATTAGCTTATGGATTAAGAATTGTGGTCAATTTCAATTGGACTCAGTATCTTTTAAAGAACTCAAGAGCTCTTTTTGCATGTAGTTCACCCTTGTCTGCCTTCATTCTTCCAATGTTCTTATAACAAAATACTATATCCTCAAAAATAAATCCACGGACTAATTCTTTAGATTTATTTCTTAAAGCCCTTCCTTCTATGTAATTTGATATTTCTTTACATGCTAAAATCAAATACATTATATTCCATATGCCAATTGGCATAACAACCAAGTCTAACATCCATTGAAAGTATATACTAGATGGATAAGTAGGGTACAAATCATCTCTGTGTCTAATCTTTAATTGTAGTTGACACTCTAAAAATGAATTTATAAATTCTTCCACATCTTTATACATACCTTTCTATCAATACCTTTTTTTAATCTTAATGAAGGTAGCATATACTTCCATATATTGAATCTATAATATATCATAAAATTTTCTTAAAACTTGATGCTTAGGCTCAACATCATCAATAAGCCTCAAAGGAATTCCATTCATTCTTTTGTGCCTCTTTGACAAGAATCCTTCTTTCAAAATATACCTGTAAGCTTGATGTCTAATATCTTTAATATATTTTTCAGTCCAACCTTCTCCTTTCTTTAAAGTATTCAAATATAAACCAATGTTTTGTAATTGGTCTTCATACAAATCCATATTGAAAGATAAGATTTCACTAATAGGATCTTCTACTCCTATTATACAAGTATAATCCATTTCAAACCTTTCATCCTTATTATAAGCAAACATTTCTTTTTTATAGGAATATCTTACTCTAGAGAATATATCTACAATGCAATTCTTTTTTCCAAAAATATGTACTAAGGTATGATTCATAGATTTGATATATACTATCCATCTCAATATAGTGATATTATGAGTTGAACGATTTGAAGTCATACATAGTAAAGATAAAGAATTTGTCTCCAAAACTACATCTATTCCTATCAAATAATTTTTTTCTATCTTTAAGGCAATTAAAGCACCCCAAAATCCTCTTCTAACCTGAGGATAAGCTCTTTGCCTCTTAGTAAGAACTCTAGCTCCAAACCTGATAGCAAATTTGTTATCTTTATTATCATCTTATCTAATAAGCCATTCAATGGCTATCAGGCTTGTATCCACACTCACAATCATTGATCTCCTATATTGATAATTTATTTGCCTCAATACTGGTGGTAATTTCAAAACCACCTTTAATTCCTTCATAGCTTTATCTTGCTCTTACCTTCAAAAAAATCTTTTATCTTTTTTCAATAACTTATATAAAGATTTTGCTATGTGTCCAAAATGAAATATCCAAATATGATAAAAACTATAAGCTCCCAAGAATCTTTTTACCTCAGTTGTATTCTTGCATGGCTTCATACTTGAAATTATATCAATCTTCTCTGGATTAGATTTTCTTCTATATAAGCTACACAGATGCCTAACCACAACTATCTCATCAACTCCAAAATTTAATTTTTCAAGAAATAGAGTTAAGTTTATCTTTTCAAATTTAGTCAATATACAGTCAACATCATCAATGTATTTTTTTACGAATGCCTTGCATCCATCTTCATCTAATTTTGTGTTTATGTCTTCAACCTTGCAATCCTTAATTGGAATATCATTCAAGAAAGAAACTGTCTTATTTATAATATAGTCTCTTAAAATCTCATTCATAACACTTTGTGTGTATGTCACGGAGTTAGTAGCACCTTGAGGTAAAATATACATATGTACCAATTCCAATAGAGTCTTCATTATTGTAATATCCTTGCTTTCTTTAACTAGTTGAAATTGATCATATCCCAAATACAAATTTTCAATAGACTAGATAGAGTTGTCTGCAAATATCTCAATTGTATCATCTACAATTGGTCCATTACCCATATTTCCTATAGTAACTTTGTTAGTTGGTTGCATATCTTGAATAAACCTTAATGCTCTGGACTTCTTAGATATAATAAACCAACAGTTGAAATAAGGTATAATAAAAGGTTTAAGAATTTCTATTTTTATCTTTTTTTAAAAATAAATCTACCAACTTTGAAAGTAAAGCTCTTGGCATAGGAATCGGTTTCAAATCCCATAATATATGAGGCATGGTAAAAATAACCATTGGTGCAATTACACTTGGATCAACACAACCAATTTCTTTTGATACAAGGACAAAAATCTTACCATGTTTAGATATTATTTCCAAAAACTTCATCCTTTCTTCTTTAATTAATAATTCACTTCCTCCAATCTTCAACTTATCTAGTGATTTTGGAATAAATTTATTACCAATACTCCCTAATTCCCTAAGATTTGGTTTTTTTACTACTTTCTCAATATGTTCTAAAGTATCAAGAGGTAATTGAGTAACAATCAATTTTAACTTCTTAGCCACCATCTTAGACTTGATATTAATCTTTGCTTCTTGTTCAATTCTACAATCCTTAATTGTCTTCAGCCTAGAAGTAGATTTTTAATTATCTCATATAATTTTCTTGAATGTAAATCCATAATTATTCTTTCATATTTATTCAAACCTTCTTCAAACACCAAGCCTTCCAAGCTTTTTAAAACACTATTTAAATCTTCTTCTAAATCTTTTTTATCAATCATTCTAAAAATAAATTCATCATTTGAAACCAAATTCATATTTTTTTAGCTTTTTTTGATTTTTCTTTACACATATTTGATATTTATAATTCAAATCCTCAACTCTTGAAAACTTTAAAACTCCAAATTTTGTAGAATCTAAAAATCTATTTTCAAACCTATCTATATTAGGAAGTATAAAATCAAAGGACTTATCTGCATCCTTGGACTCCCTATCCTCGAGGATACTCTTCAAAAGTCTAAAAAATTATCACCTATTTTCAAAGAAGTTTCTTTTAATTATTCCCTGTTTCTTTCATTATTGGTCATTACAGTTAGAAATTGTACTGACCTCTTTCCATCATAATTTTTGATCTTTGCGTACTGTGAGCCATTATCTAGTACCTTAATCTCCATTCTTGTAGCTGTAATGTACGGCTATTCTAAAATCATAGGATAGGTAGCAAATTCTTGTACAAAGGAATTTTGCTCCACCTCTACATCTCTAATTTTTATCCTAACTGCTAGACATGCTCGATATAGTTCACTCCTCTCATTATTTACAACCTTTATTATCCATCCATGGTTGGTGTCAATAGGCCACATTCTCTTTTCATAAATACTTTTAGCTATTATGTTGATTTCAGACCTATGATCAATTAATGCCAAATATATTTTCTTACAATCTTCAATCTTTACTTTGGCTTTTGTAGTAGCCCTAGTCCAATATGTACAAAAAAAATGTAGGCTTGTCTTCAATTCTTGTCCTTTTATATTTACAAATTATGGCTCTCATTTATTTACATCTTTTATTCTTGGTCTTTTCTATTCTACATCCAATTACTTTAACTTCTTTTATATACATCTTGTTGGTGGAAGTATCAAAGATATAAGATCTCTTAATCTTCTTTTTCTCGCTAAGTTTATTTTTATTTTTAAATACATTCATATTATCAATACAAGAATTTTCACACCCTTGATTCTGTATAATCTTTTCTTTGCTATCACCAGATAAGATAAATACTTATACATCTTTTTCTTCTTCTATTTCTTTTGTGTCCGTCAAAGCCTTATCATCATTGCTTCAATTGTTATTTGCCTCTTCCTCTTAATGATATCAATGATAAACTCATGAAATTCCTTTTTGGCTATACCAAGAACCTCTTATAAAGAAAATTCAATTTTTGCATCTAAAATCCTCTCTTCAAGAATACTTTTCATATTAATAAAAGATTCAATATCCAACTTTAATTTGACTATCAGATTTTTAGTCTTATCTTTCTTTAAGTCTTCTTTTTTTTATTTCCCTTCTCCCATTTTTTCTTAGGTAATAAGATGTTCTTACCTAAACAAAAAAAAAAAGGCTGTAATATTATTGGAGTGGTAGTTTTCTTCTCTTGATTCTTATCTATCAATCTTTGGTTTTGCCTCTTACTATTAGGCTCCTCTATTCTCTTCTCTTCTACAATCCTATCCCTTTTAACCTCAACCATTGTCGTGTTGTGATTTGGCTACTATATAAAAAAATTGTACATGTATATTTAATGTATAATTTATTATACAGTTAAGTAAAAACTATAATAATAGATTTTATTGATTATAGGATATAATTAGATTACTAGTTTAAAAAGGATCTATTAAAAGGATTATTATTAAAGTTTATACAATCTTATTTCTTATTTTGATAATAATTTTGAGGTTGATTTTATATTGATAGTAACTTTTGTATATCTTAAATCTCCTTTGTTAAACATTGGTGATCCTTAAGATCTTATTTACTTCTTTTATTTGGTGTTTAAAACACATATTATGTGAATCTTATAAGAAAAAAGATTAGAAAGGGATTTTTAGTGTGAAAGGGGGTAGTTAGGCCATCCATGTGAATAAATGGAGATGGATGATAGAAGTCTCTATTCCTATTGGCCAAAAATCATGCCCAATAGGCTTCAAGGAGGCTGCCTGAGGGTTTATTAAGGCTTTGGGTTTGTTTTTCGAAAGGAATCAAATATCAGAGGCTAGGATCATAAGATTTAGGTTTTTGGATATGGTTTTGGTACAAATCTTACATGATTTGGACTTTTTATAAAGAAGCCATAGGCACTTGAAATTAAGGTGTCAATTTTAGACCTATTGTCACTCTTTTGAATATAAGTCACGCATACAAAGAGAAATCAAGGATCGGTAACTAGGGTTAAAAAAAAAACTTTCTTGACTACACTTTTTATATATAGCTTGATAAAATCCAAGATAGGATGAAGGAGATATTGGGAGTTGAATCAGTACTTATAAGCTAAGGGTAGTAAGTGACCCCGCTTAACTAATGGTTACATTTTGAGCTATATCTTAGGCAATTGGATAGATTTTTGGCTCAAAATTTTTAAGAGTATATATATTTATGTCATAAGACTATTTGAAATTTTTTTGTGGCATTAGGATTTTGGGTTTGTGAGATATAAGGAAAATAGTACTCAAGTGTCTGTGAGCTAGGGTTTTAAGCACCTACTAAGGTTTTTGAGATATCAGATGATTGGAAATGAATTTATGGTTGATTCTTTTTTGTAGTGAAACTTAAGAAAATCATCTATAATTTGAAGTAAATTTGATAGAAACTAAATAATTGGATCAGAATATATGAACTTCTAAAGTTTAGAAAGAAAAACATCTTTTATAGGAAAAAAATACTTTGAAGGGATTTTGTTGCAAATTTGGACTTTTATTTATACTAAAAGGGTTTTTGGAAGCCAAGACTTCATGGAGGTATAAAAGGTGGATATATAGAGCCATGATAAAATTTTGATATATAGATGAGTCTTTAAAAGGTTTCTAAGGATTTTCTACATGTCATAGAAAAATCCTATGTACAAACCTACTTATAAATAAGAGGTTTTATCTATATAATAAATATTTTTATATTATTGTATATATTTTTCCTTCTTATTAAGTACAAATAATTTATTAAAGCTAGGCCAATAAATTATAGATAGACTTTCTATAGTCAGGTACCCAATGTATTCCCAGATAGAAGACCATGTCATATGACACCGTAGCCTCTTGGATCTCATCTCTCTATTCATTAACCTCTAGATAAACTTTAATATTTGTAGCATCAATTGGATCACTCCATCTAGTCTTTTTCTTATTAACATATGTTGCCACAACCTCCTTAACTTGTTTCCAATCATTATTAAGGCTTCTTTTGTCACTTTTATTAATCAAAAGTAGAAAAAAATTATGTTATAAATCTCTATCAATTTCTTGTAGAAATAACTCCATCTTTTTTTTATCATCAAGCAATTGCCTATCTGCTATTGGAAGCTGAAAAAATTACATTTCAAATTCTCCAAGTAATTTTCTAGAATCGATTTGCTTCTCAAGTTGTTGTTCTATCCATTCTAAGAATGTTCTCTTAATCACCCTCTCTGAATCCTCTTCAAGAAATTCTTCTCTTAAAATTTCTTCACATAGATTGTAAGAATTTATATTATTTCTATATAAGCCCTTGACTCTTTCTTTGACTTCAGGAATGGAAGAAAATATAAAATTCAAACATATCTTTTTATAGGAAATTTAATATATTTCCATTTCACCTACATAGATTTTGAGATATTTGAATATGTTTCTTCTTTCAAATCTTTCTACTTGATTGATGATAGATTGTAGAGTCTTAGAAATATTTTTCTCTTCTATTTGCACGTGTTGTATTCTTAATTGTTCTTATGATTGTTTCTCTATATATTTTGAAAATACCTTCAATATCTCTTCAACATTCCTAGATCCTCTTATTTCTTCTACTTTGTTAACACTTAATAGCCTTGAAGAATCTCTCATTGGAAGCACCAAGAATTTTCGTGAAAGAAAGAGCCTTCTTCAAGAAATTGTTAGGATCGTAGCTGCTTATTAAGCAAAGAAAAAAAAACTAGTGATATCTCAATTTATATCTTTGTAATTTCTTTCAAAATATCCTATTTATCACCCCCTTTATTTCTTCAAAGATTCTTTGATCAATATCCTTTTACTTCCCTAAGATGCCTTGAAGATTTTTTCATTAAAATCCTTTGATTTTCTTAAGATGCCTCAAAGATTTTTTGATCAAAATCCTTTGATTTTCCTAAGATACCTCAAAGATTTCCTAATCAAAATCCTTTGACTCTCTTAAGATACCTTGAAGATTTTCTAATCAAAATCCTTTGATTTTCTTAAGATATCTTGAAGATTCTTTGCTTAAAATCCTTTGATCTTCTTAAGATGCTTCAAAGATTCTTTAGTCAAAATCCTTTGATTTTGTAAGATGCTTCAAAGATTCCTTTAAAGATTCTTTTGAAGATTCTCTATCCTTCTCTTGTCTCAGAATAAACCCATTTATGATCCAAAATAAAAAAAAAAAAATAAGAGAAAAAAAATATTTATTTTCAATCCTAAAAGGGTTTAAATACGCGGCTTAGCCAATACCCAAACAATACCTGATATATGTAAATATTCACTTGATACTTATCTGATATCTAGTTGACACTCAGATCTAAGATATCCCATAATCTTAAGATTCCTTACTTGATATCTTAGGATCATAGGATTCATTAATTGATAGCTTAGAATCCTAAGATTTTTTAGTTAGTATCTTAGAATCTTAAGATTTTTTGATCAATACCTTAGGATCTCAAGATTTATTGATTGATATCTTGAAATCATAAGATTTCTTAATTGATATTCTAAAATATTCTATGATTTGAATTTATCTATTTTTATCCCTATTTATATTATAATTTTAGAACTAATTCTATTTTATCCCTATTCATACTATAACTTTGGAATTAGATCTATTCTATCTTTATTCACACTATAATTTTAAAATTAATTCTATTATATCCTTGTTCATATTATAATTTTAGAACTAATTTTATTTTATTTCTATTCATACAATAATTTTAGAACTAGTTCTATTTTATCTTTATTCACATTGTAGCTTTAGAACTAGCTCCTTATTAATTATTTTTTATACTATAGTTTTTATACATACCTATTCAATTTTGATGCACTTGTCGTAAGTGCATCACGACAATGTTTAGAAAGGGCATTAGATAGACTTTATTGTTTTCTTAGGCGATAAGTGATAATGAACTCAAATCTTGCCAAAGACATGTTCCAACGAGCCTAATGATGATTCAATGTATATATTTATATGAAGTATTTAAGATTCTTATGATTTATATATATAGTGATTGGACTAGAAGCACCTTCTAGATAATAATGCTATTCTTGAAAAGAATCCACAATTACAAGAAGTTCTTTATTGTGGATTTTGTAATTGATCTCTATTGCCTTAAATTTCTTGGAGTAGAAAGCTATTAGGTGGAGCTTCTCATCTACTCCCATTTGTGACAATATTTTATAGAAAGCAAAGTTTGATGCATTTATTTCTATAAAAAATACCTTAGAAAAGTTGATACAATATATGATTGGTGCAAAAATAAAAACTATCTTTAAAGCTTCAAAAAATATTTTTGCTTTTTTATTCTACTCAAGTTTGTCTTTATAAGTTAAGCGTATAAGTGGAGTTGCAATTTGAGAATTTTTTTTGATGAAGATTTAATAGTAATTGGTAAATTTCAAAAAATATTACATATCTTTTACTATTAAATCATTGCATCTTGGGATCATGGAGTTACAAAAGAAGAGGTAATCACCTTGGAATTATGGAAGTACAGAAAAGGAGGTACTCTTATAAGATGTAGGTGCCTTTTATATAATTTTTATTGATATTTTTGAAAATAAAAATATTATATATAAGAAAATTACAGATTTAAAAAAAATAAAAGAAAAAGACTATGTAATATTGAAAAGGGATTATGTGAATTGAGGACATTAGAAGATGATGAAAAGATTTTTGGTGTTTATAAAAAAAATAGATTGGAAGATTCTTTGGAATTGATTACATTAATTGGATTAGAAGATGATAAGGTTGTGCAAATTCATTCAAGAGAAATTTATTCTATATTTGAATCTTTTTAAGCACTAGAGATAATGGTTGAAATAAAATACAAGACAATAGATAAGAAGATAAAATCTATTGCCAGACCTTTGTAAGAAGATTCTAAAGAATAGATGGAAAAAATATCAAGGAAAAAGAGCTTAAGGGATCTAAAGAATATTAGACACAAGTTTACAAACAAGATTTTTGAGGAATTGAAGATTGGTTCTGATAGTTTTTTGTTGCCAAAGGAAATTGAATATTTCAAAAAGATGTTAGCAAAACGAGATAAATCATTTGCCTTTGAATTTCATGAAATTAGATGTGTCGATCCAAATGTTGTAATTTCAATGGTTATTTTTATTGTATCCCATCTGCCTTGGAATTTGAGTCCAATTCTAATACTAAAGGCATATTTGCTAAGTTTGGTAGAATTATTGAAAGAAAAGATAAAGATGAAGTTTTTGGAGCCTTCTTTTGCACTATATTCTAGTCGATGGTTTATAGTGCTTAAGAAAAATAGATCATTGTGATTTATTCAAGATATGCAACCAATAAATGCAATGACTATCAAGAATGCATGAATTGGGCCAATAGTAGATGAATTTGCTAAAGCATTTGTAAGAAGGGCAATCTATTCAATGGATGATTTTTATTCAGGCTATGACCAATTTCAACTTGTAATGGAGAATAGAGACATGACAATCATAAGAATACTACTTGGACTAGTTAGTATATATATTCTTTTTCAAGGTACAACCAATTCAATAGCACATATGATAAACGGGATGAACAGGGTGTTAAGAGATTTTATTCCTGAGAAGACTATACCTTTTTTAGATGATATTCCTATAAAAGGATGCAAGAAAGAAAAGAAGGATGAAACTTTGGATAAAAAAAGATATTGCAAGTATGTTATTAATCATATACAAGATTATAAAAATATTGATTCGGCTTGAAGAAGTTTATTTTATGTTATTTGATATAAAATCCATATTTGGAGTATAAAAAGTTGTAATTATTGGAAATTTATATGGATTTTATGGAAGGAAATTAGATCTAACTAAGGTTGATGTAATTGGAAGAATGAAAAAAGATTGCACTTCTTTAACAGAGATACAAAGATTTTTGGGTGCATGTATAATTTATCATATTTAGATTCCTCACTATGCTCACATAGCAAATCCATTGTATGAATTATTATGTAAAGATTATGGATTTAAATGGAAAAAAAAGTATATCAAAGCAATACACAGATTGAAGGATTTATATACATCACATCCAATGTTAAGAAAAATTGATTATAAGTACAATAGACCAATGATTCTTAGAGTGGATACTAGTCAAATTGCTATTAGATGGATTGTAGGTCAAAATGAATTAAATGGATATAGATTTGCAGTTCAATTTAGGATTAAGATTCTAAGTACTTGTCAACGTGTATATTCATAAGTAAAAAGAAATGGGGAGTTGTTTTAGCTATGAAAGCTGAAAAGGATTACTTAATTGGAGCAATGGTGGTAATTGAAACAGATTTTTTGTCTTTATTTGGGATGATTATTAACTATACAATATTAGATATTATAATGTTGAGATAGATTGCTTATATTAAATCATTAAATCTGGATTTTAGACATATTGTGGGAAAAGATAATTTGGTAGCAGATATGCTATCTTGAGCAAAATATGATGGAAAAGATGAAATGATTGAAGATATTGATGATGTAGGTACAAAATTTTATTGAGTTTTATAATTAAATAAGGAAGATATGTCATTTTTGAAGAAAATTATGAAATAGAGTTACTGGATATTGGATATTATTTGAGCATATTATCCAAGCATATTGATTGGTCTATTGAAAAATTTAAAAAAATCAAAAAAAAAGCATACAAGTTCATATTATAAGGAGGATATCTATAGAAGAGGCCAAAATCAAATATTAAAATACCGCAATAAGTAGTAGGTACCAAAGAAGATCAATAAAAACTACTCAAAGAGTTTTATGATAGTCTATGGGCGGGGCTTAGAAGAATTTGGGCTACTTTTGCTAAATTGAAGGAATGATATTGGTGGAAGAATATGTATTGAGATGTGGCTTCATTTGTAGAATCTTGTATATGTTGGCAAATATATTCAAATATTCATCATCGAGATGGTCTACATTGAACATATCCTTTGGCTATTTATTTTAAATAGATTGTGGATTTGATTATTATGTCAATGGGATTATGACAAATGAGATATTTAATTTTGGCTCGTGAAGATTTATCAAATCAAGTAGAAGGCAAGGTATTAAGAACAAAGTTTACAGAAGGAATCTATAGGTTTTTACTTGATGATGTTATTTATTGCTATAGATGTGTAGAAAAGATCATTGCAGATTGTAGAGAGTTGGATGCACAAGAAGCTTATGAATTCTTTAAGAGATGTAGAATTAAATTATTATTAACTACTATTTATAATTTAGAGGGGAATGCAAAGAGTGAACGTAGACACTTATCAATTGTAAAAGCTTTTGTTAAAGCTTGTAATGGGAGAGTAAAAGAATGGCCTTGACTTCTACCTTATGTATTATAGGCTGATCAAACAATACATAGTTCAATGATGGGATATATGCCAATAGAACTGATCATAGGTCAAAAATCTATTATGCCAATTGAAGAACATGTGCCAACTTGAAGTATGCTACCTTGGAAAGATAGATTAACAAGAGAAAACTTATTGACTATTAGAATTTGGCAGCTTGAATGAAGATCAAAAGATGTGGAATTAGCATTAAAATGATTATAAAAGGCAAGGATAAAGAATAAGGCTCGGTTTAATAAATGACATTCATTAAATCCTAGAATAATTGAAGAAGGTGATTGGATACTTATTTTTGATAGCAATTTGGATAACCACTATAGTATTTTATAGAAGTTTTCAAAATGTTGGTTTGGACTGTTGTTGTGGTAGAGAGAATTTGCCTCAAGAAAGCACTAGACTTCTTGTTGCTACTAATTACTCAATTTAGATCCAAGTATAAAAAAACTCCTAAATTTATATAAAAGATTTTTTTATAGGGCTATTACATCCAATACATAAGTTTTATTTCATCAAACCACTCAAAACATAACAAATGCTCTAAAACCTTCATTCCCCCGTAGAAAGGGAATTTTTTCTAAACTTCAATAATCCATAATTTTTAATCCAACTATCTAAATATATTCTAAATTTACATAAAATACTGATATATTCTTTACAACTACTACCACAAATTTCAACTGTTGATTCATTACCGATCTTTAGATATCATCAAAACCCTGGCAGTAGCTTCAAATCCTTATTTACAAACACATATGTATTAAATTCCTCATATCTCACAATTTAAAAGTCCAAATACTATAAAACTTTGATTTATAGCTTTTTAACATAATAATATACCTTCTTAAAAAGTTTGAGATAAAAATTCATCCAGAAAACTTAAGATATGGCAAATCCCATCACTATCAATAAAACGGTCTACTTATTGCCTTGGAATTTGATCTGCTATCTTTGACTCCCAATATCTCTTTTTTTTAGAACTCCAAATGTAGTAATTCTTCCACATTAGATATAGATCTTAAAATCATCTTTCTAGCCGCACCTCCTGATCTCCAAAAGCTCTTGTATAACTCCTCCAATCCTCAAAAGACTGATAGTAGGTACAATTTATATACCCTAATTTCAAGTGCCTACTTCTCCCTCATTAAAACTCCAAATCCCTTAATTTTTTTTATTACAACTGTAGTCCAAAAAACAAGCTTTCTAATCTTAGTTTTTGATTTTAGAATGCCTTCCTTGAAGTTGCCAAAATCCTTGTTCTCTTCATGGGCAGCTTCCTCAAAGTCCGTTGGGCATGACTATTGACCAATAGGAATGAAGAACTTCATCCCTTGTCTTCATTCATTCATTTTTTATCTTCATCCTTTTAAATAAGCCTCTTAGTAGTTTAATTGTTCATCTTTAGGCCCCAACCTTCTTTTAAGGCTTCATACTAAATATTTAGATTTTGTATAATTTAAACCCCATAATCAAACTAAGTAAAAATCTAAAATAACGTTTCTTATATTAACTCCCTTTAATTTATTTTACTAACCATTCTATCACATATTTAAACCTATAAATATATTATGCATTTTGAGTGGATTTTACATACTATAAGCAATTACAGTATGACACCGTATGTGGTAGTAATAGTCTATGATAATGCCATATATTCATTGAAAAAATTAGATAGTACAAGATTGAAGATACCTATTGCTGGGAAGTAGGTGAAGGTTTTTAAAAGATGAGATGGAGAAATAAATGTGAAGAATCATGTTGAAGATATCAATGACTCTGAAGAACATAGTTGTATTGAAATGGATGATAAATATGATGAAGAACTTGGTGCAAAATATGAAGAGATGGTGTGATGCCAACTGTGACATATGGTTCATTTGGCACTTATCAAAAGATATGCACATTCAGAGGGAGTAGATGTCATATTATAGTACATTTATGTGGTAAAAAATATAGATAAGAATGATTTCTATTTAATATTCAATTATCTTGGTTCAATAGGAACTTAAGATATTTAAGAAAAGATTTATGAAAGCCTCTTAGATTATTTTCTTCTTTTAATAGCTAATAGATAAAAGTTAGTTATTAAATTTTCCTTCTAGATTATACAAACTCATTTATTGCTTTTAAAAAGCCATAAATTAATAAAAATAGGATAGATAAGATATATAGTTAATATGGTTAATATTAAGATTAAATTAAAGATAGGATTAAGCTTAAAAATCCTTAAAATAAGTTGAATTGATATCTAAAGATCGACTATATATGAGACAGGGTTGAAATCAAACCTCTAGCCACAAAAATAGCCACCAAGGATAGAAGATCAAAGCATTTGGAGATCGGCAATTAGGATTAGAGAGTTAGTTTCAAGCTTGTTCTAGAGACATTAAATTTGTTTTTGTAGGGTTTGAGAGGACTTAGCAATCGCTATGTAAACTCAAGGTTTGTACTAGAGGTTAAGTTTTTGTGCAATAAAATTAGGACCAGCAATTTCAGCTATTGTATGCAATTAAAGTAATATCTACAATTATAAATTTGAAAGTGTAAAGATGATTGAGTTTGTTTACATTGAAGAAAAATTTATAACATTTTAATAGTGCAATTAAGATTTACGTGATCTTTAGTACAAAGAGGTACCAAAAATTGGCAATTTAGGATTATTTGGGATTTTTGTAATATCTAAAGATCTATTAGTTGAATCAAGGTAAAATTTAGCAAAGTGTTAGAAGATTTGAAGGGCTGGCTATAAATTACTTTTTAACTAAAATTAATAGTTGAAAAAGGAGAAATTGCTATTGAGATATCTATATTAACTTTCTAGTTTGCGACTGAGTGACATCAATGTGGTTTTTGATTAATTCTCAAGAATATATAAGATAGATTGGGCTAAAACTTTCTAAGCATATAGAAGACTTATATTTATATTTGTATAAAAAATTTCATATTGAATTGATAATTAAATTAAGATTTATAGCTTTTTGAAATTCACTAAATAAGGTTATGACTTGTGAAGAGAAATCCTAGTTGCTTTATTGTGACAAGCAACAACGCAATTGGAATTTATATGTGAATAAAGTTATCAAGAAGAATATTTTTAAGCATTTTGTATTAACTTAAGCACTTTTATATTGATATTCAACTATATTCTTCTTATATAGACAAAATCTAGTAAGGATTTTTGGATATATGTGAACCACAACTTCATCCTCTATAATCAGGTGCCTAGGGCATTCTCAAACAGGACAACATATAATACAACAATGGATGCAGAATAGATCTTCTTTATAAGTACTAACTTGTACTTGGTTGTAAATTCTTTATCCATAAAACATACTGAGGCTGTAGTATCTAAAAAGACTTCAGCAGAAATTTCTTGCCTTAGGATTCTTATATATATAAAAAGTGTAAAATAGGATGTTGGATTTGGAGGTTGCAAAAGACCTTTTTTTAATACTTTAGATTTGGAAGTATCTAATCACAAGGTCCCTATTGTGGTTGGATGTCTTTATTTTTCAACTTCTCTAATTTAGATATTATACTTTGTACCTTGAATTCTCTAGACTTATTTGGACAACTTATTGCCTTGTGATTAGATCTTCTATAATATAGATATAAATTTTTTTAATCAATATCTAATCTTTTCTGTTGGTATTAATGGCTTGAATAGGTTGCATCAATCTACATGGGTTTAAGATATGTTAATGGCTTCTCCAATATTCTTGAAGGTGTAGGAGACGTACTTTAATAGGTATTGTTAAAAATTGATCACCTCTTTTGTTATAATTCAAATAAGCAATTGTTACAAATAATAGCTTGAGATATGAGTTCTTCTAAGCTTTTAACTCTTGATATTGTAATCAATAAATTCTTTATATTGTCTTTTAGGCCATAATAAAATTGAGTTATAAAAGGCTTATCATTCGAATTGAAATCACAAATAAGTTATTGAAATTTTACGACATAAGTTACAGCTAAATATTGTCTTTATTATAGATTTTGAATCTTCTTTTTTACCACCCTCTCTCAATTACTATCTCCAAATATAGCAATAAATATCTCCATAAAAGCCTCCAAATTGTGTAGAATCAAAGAATTCTTTTCCAACAATGGAGCAAACTATGATCAAGCACTTTTTCATAAAAAGATGCTGACAAAAGTGACTTGAGTGAACCCATCTAGATTACAAGAAGGATATAGTTGTAAGTAAAGTTGTACTTGTTGCATAAACCCTCAAAAGTTGGATCTTGTTCTATCAAATTTATTAAGCATATTAGCTTTTAGCTTTTTTATAACAACCCTTGGAGCTTCTAGAAGAGTTATGTACATATCTTGTTTATCGCCTATTTTTTTCAATCAAATAATCTCTTATTGTAAACTATAAATCTCTTGCTTAGCTTCTTTTATTTGCGGTTTTTTTTTTGGATTGCAAAAGAATGCTATTTCTTCTCATACAGAATCCAAAAGAGTTCAAAGATTTGCAAGAATTGCCACTCTATTCCTTATTTGTGAGGATACATCTCCATTAATTTGATCTACTTCCATATTGACAAAAAAAAATCAATAAATTATTAATATAATATTTTTTATATTAAAAAAATATTTTTAAATAATGTTAATTTTAAAAAAAATAATCTATAATCTCTAAAATATAGTGATATATCTTAAAAAATGAATAATCTATTCTTTTCAAAGAAAGATCAAACTGCAACTAGTAAGCATATTAGTCTAGAGGGGGGTAGTCCGCACTTCTTTAGAATACAATAGTATCTTGAAGAGGAATAATCTACTCTCTATTAAGAGATCAAAACTCTCATATGATTGCGTTGGCAAGATTGAGGTGCACATTTGTCTTGCTTCATATTTATATTACAAGGCCTATGTTCTATTGAACCTTCTAAGAGTACTTAGAAGATTTTAGAAAATTGAGAAAGATTCTAGAAGACTAAGGTAAGTTTAAGAAGATAAAAGAAGACTTTAAAAGATTTTAAAAGGCTACAAGAGATTCTAGAAGATTGAAGAAGGTTCTAGAAGATTCTAAAAGACTATATAAGATTCTTAAATTTTTAAAGAAGATTCTAGAAGATTTGGAAGATTCTAAAAACTATAGAAGATTCTAAAAGACAAAGGAAGATTCTAAAAGACTACAATGTCATATTGTAATATGTTTATATAATAAAAAGTATGAATAAGAATAATTTCTATTTAATATTTGATTATCTTAGTTAAATAGGAACTTAAGATATTTAAAAAAAGATTTATGAAAGCCTCTTAGATTATTTTCTTGTTTTAATAGCTAATAAATAAAAATTTATTATTGAATTTTTCTTCTAGATTGTAGAAATTCTTTTACAGCTTTTAAAAAGCCATAAGTTATTAAAAATAAGATAGGAGAGATAAAAAATTAATATGGTTGATACTAAAGATAAGTTGAGGATAGGATCAAGCTTAAAAATCCTTAAAATAAGTTAAATTGATACCCAAGGGTTGACCATGTATGGGATAGGGTTGAAATCAGATCTCTAGCTACAAAAATGGCCACCAAGGGTAGAAAGTCGAGTCATTTGGAGATTGGTGACTAGAATTGGAGAGCTAGCTTTAAGCTCATTCTAAGGATATTAGGCTTATTTTCATAGGATTTAGGAGGACTTAGCAATTACTATCTAAAATCAAGATTTATTTTGGAGATTAAGTTTTTGTATAATAAAATTAGGACCAATATTCTTAACTATTGTGTGCAATTGAAGTGACATCTACAACTGGAAATTTGATAATATATAGATTATTGAGTGTCCTAAGATTGAAAGAAAATTTGTAGCAATCTAATAGTGTAATCAAGACTTATTTGATCTTTAGTACAAAGAGATACCAAAAATTGGCAGTTTAGGAATACTTAGGGCTTTTGTGATATCTAAAGATCTACCAGTCAAATCAAGGTGAAAATTTGTATAATATTAGAAGACTTAAAGAATAAGCTATACACCAAATTTTAGTTGAATTTAATAGTTGAAAAAGGAAGAATTGCCGTTGGAACATCTACATTAACCTTCAAGCCAATGGCCAAGTAATATTAGTGTGGATTTTGGTTGAGTTTCTACAATCTATAAGTTAGATTGAGTTGAAACTTTTTGAGCATATAAAAGACTTGTATTTATATTTTTATGCAAAATTTTATATCAAGTTGATAGTTAGATTAAAAGCTATAGCTTATTGAAGTTTATTAAATAAGATTAGGACTTGTAAAGAGAAATCTAGTTGCTTGAATGTGATAAGTAACAAAACAATTGGAATTTTTATGTAGATAGAGTTATTGAGAATAATATTTTTAACTACTTTGTATTGACTTAAGCACTCTTATGTTGATATTCAATCATACTCTTCTTATACGAACAAAACTTGTTAAGGATTCTTGGATATTTGTAAATTGCAACTTCACCCTCTACAGCTAGGTGCCTAGTGTATTTCCAAATGGGACAACACGTAATACGACAACAAAAACTTCTAAAATATGGTGACTTAAAGTATATTCATGATACTTTTTTTCTATTTAAATCTATAATCCTTGCCTAATAATTTATACAACGGATTTGCTATATGAATATATTGAAGAATCCAAATATGATAAAATACACATACATCCAAAAATCTTTGTATTTTTGTTAAAAAATTACAATCTTTTTTCATTCTCCCAATTACATCAATGTAATTTTAAAAGACTATGTCTTTTCTTGATTGGATCTGATTTTCTTTCATATAATCTGTATAAATGTCCAATAATTATAACTTCTTCTATTCCAAACATAAATTATGTATCCAATAAGGTAAGATGAACTTCTTCAAGCTGAGTCAATATCCTCTCACAATCTTGTATATAATCAATAACCTACTTGCGACATCCTTTCTTATCAAAAGTTTTATCCTTGTCTTTTTTCTTGGATTCTTTTATAGGAATATCATCTAGAATAGGCATAGTCTTCTAAAAAATAAAATCTCTCAACACCCTGTTCATCTCGTTCATCATATGTATAAATAAATTAGTAGTATCTTGAGAAAGAATACATATTCTAACTAGTCTAAGTGGTGTTCTCATTGTTGTCATGTCTCTATTCTCTATTGCAAGTTGAAATTGGTCATAGTCTAAATATAAATCATCCATCAAAAAAATTGTCCTTTTTATAAATGCTTCAACAAATTCATCCATTATTGGTCCAATTCTTACATTCCTGATAGTGACTACATTTATTGGTTGCATATCTTGAATAAATTATAATGATCTATTATCGTGTAGTAACATGGCTATTAGGTGAATAAGAGAGGAAACAACTATAATATATATGAGCTCAAATAGAAATATTTGAGCAAATTTATCTTAAAATTATAGATAATAGAGAAGAAAATAAAAAAAGATTAAAAGGCTAATGCTACCTTTTTATAAGAGAAGTTTCCACTTATTTTGTATGGCCATAAATAAGGCAAAATAAAATATATTAGAAAAATAAATAATATAGAAATTATTAAAGAAGAATTAAAAATAGATTTAAAAAAAATTTACTTCAAAAATCTCAAAATAGATACTCAGAGAGGACTAGTTATGAGCTAGGATTGGAATTAGACTCCAAGGCATAAAACTATGTGCCTATGGCGGATTAAGAGTTCTTTGATAGATCAGAAGGTGGAATTAGAGAGCAAACTAAAGGATCTTTCTTTAAGCATTGGTTGGAAGTGATTTGAGTTTGTAACAACTGTGTAAGGACTTTACAAATTTAGGGTTAATTTTGGTGACTTTGATTTTTGTGAAATATATTGGGATTTATATTTTTGAATATTTTGTAAGATTGGTTATAGATCTATAGATGAAATTTTATAGGTTAGTGCATACAATTGTGTGTGTAGGGTATTGTGAATTTGAAATTGATCTAATAGTTTGATCAAAGATTATTAAAGTTTAAGTAGATTGGAGTCTTGGAAATTAGGAATTGAGGGTCACTTAGGTTTTTTATAATTTCTAGCAATCTATTAATTGGATTAAAGTGAAATTTATTTATGTGTATAGAAGACTTAATTTTTTACATGCATGTAAAATTTGGAAGCAATTAAATGGTATAAGAAGGAGATATTGGCACTAGATAATCAACATTAAGGTTGGAAAAGAAGGCCAGCCGACACTTGATTGAATTTTTGGATTGAATTTCTTACGGGTAAGTTTGATCTTCTTTAAATTTCATGTGCTTGCTGCTAACTTAGTTTTTAAGAGGTGTATTAATTTTTAAGCAAGATCAATAGTTTAATGAATAGATATTGAGATTCTAAATTGTCCTAAGGTTGAAATAAGTTAATTAGGATTTATTTTAGGATTTGTTAGAATATCATTAAAGTTGACTAAGGTTTAGTTAGGATGTAGTTTAGAATTCAGCTAGGATTTGGTTAGGATTTGTTTCAGGATTTGTTAGGATATGATCAAGGTTGATTAAGGTTTACTTAGGATGTAGTTTAGGATTCAGCTAGGATTTGGTTAAGATTTGTTTTAGGATTTGTTAGAATTTGATTAAAGTTGACTAGGATTCAATTAGGATTTAGTTTAAAATATGTTAGGATTTGATTAGGATTGATTAGGATTTAGTTAGGGTTTGTTTTAGAATTTTTTAGGATTTGATCAAGATTTGATTAAGATTTGTTAGGATTAAATTAAGATTGATTAGGATTTAATTAAAATTAGTTTTAAGATTTGTTAAGAATTGACCAAGGTTGATGTCAAGGACATACTTATCAAAATCTTCTAGAATATTTTAAAAGGTTCCTAGAACTCTCTAGAATCTTCTAAAACCTTTTAATATCTTCTTAGTTGGTAGAAGTTGCTTGAGAAGCTTCTTAGTTGGTAGAAGTTGCTTGAGAAGCTCCCTAGTTGGTGGAAACTGCTTGAGAAGCTTCCTAGTTGGTGGAAGTTGCTTGAAAAGCTCCCTAGTTGGTGGAAGCTGCTTGAGAAGCTTCCTGGCTAGGAGTATATATTGGAGTCGAGGTTGAAGAGTTCTTCAGTCTCGACAACACATCTCTTGGAGCTCTAGCTCACCTCTTTGGTGTTGTTTTTATACTTATATGATTAATCCAATTCTTGCCAGTTCTTCTTGAACTTCTTGTTTAGACTTCAAGTCTATATCCTGTGTCTGTGATATTAATCCATTTCCTGCTAGTTCTTCTTGAATTTCTTGTTTAGACTTCAAGTCTATATTTTGTGTCTGTGACAGTTTGTCGAGATTACTCTCATCTTAGATATCAGAGCTAGTTCCTTCTTGTTCGAGTGTGGATTACCCCTCTTCTTGAAGGTACATTAGTGTTTTAGAGGATTAGCCTTCCAGATAAGTTTGATGGCACACGCTTTCGGATAGAGAGAATTCGCCTTGGGAAAACGCCGGGTTCCTAGCTGCTACTAGAACTAGCAGGGAACATGAGAAGAAGCCGTGCAAGTATCTTCTATACTTGCACAATATTTGTTCAAGCTTTCAAATTATACTTGTATTAGACTTGTACAAGTCTTGTACAAATATAAAGTATAAATACTTGAATAATACTTGTATAATCCTTGGTATAATACTTGTACAAATACTTATACAAATATTATGTATAATACTTGTATAAATACTTGATATAATACTTGTATAATCCTTGGTATAATATATGTACAAATACTTGTACAAATATTATGTATAATATTTGTATAATACTTGTATAAAAGGTTTAAGCAAAGTGTGTATGTATTCAAGTATACCTCAAAATACAACCGCATATGAGGAATACAAATTATACAACAAGCTAAAACTAAATAAATCACTAAAAATTCATCCAAAGGTCGAATTAAGCGTGCTTACAGCCTATGGAAAGCCAATAATCCATTGTAAAACATATCAAAATTTCACAAATAGATGACTTACCATTTAAAAGTTATGGCTAAAAGAAGTAGGCGCTAAACTTTCCAAGCAAATGCAAAGGCAGCAAAGCTCCTCTTCACTTCAGCCTTTGTTGTGATCACTTCCCTTCTCCAAATTGGACATGCAATAGCTTTTTAGAAAGCTCACTCTATCATCTAGCTTGTTCTAAAATCAGCATGCATGCCTCTCAAACTCCAGATTTTGTAGCTAGTCGATTCTACTCTTCAAACCCTAGCAACAATTTTCCCTCTTTGACACTTCACGGCTCATAAAACTTTCATCAAAGCTCCAAATGTATTGATTTTTGTTTTTGTGGAAAGCTTACACAAGCTACTATAAGCATCTAAATTATCAAAAAGATTGAAGAGATTGTCCGACTTAGGTGGTTGAACAAAGTCTCTGCCCCTCTACATGAGGTGGCAGCAAACCCTTTCCCACTCTCAAGCTCACAACTTTTGCTCTCCAACTCCAAATGCTACAAGAGATGTCTTGATAGAAAGCTTGCACAATCTTCCACACTCTCTATAAATTTTACTAAGAAAGAGTCGAATTCAAACTTGCAGTAGCAGCTCGAAGTTTCTGCCCCTCTTCATCGGGTGGCAGCAAACTCTACTCTACTAAAACAAGCATAATTCTTTTCTCACAACTCCAAAACAAACAAGTGAGTAGGTTCTAGAATCCTCACAACTTGAAGAACACACCCACCAATTTTCATTATAATTCCTTTTATCTCTTTGGAGCTATCTCTCTCCAAAGTTCACCATTCAAAAACTGCCTCCCTCTCTCGGTCTAGCAAGAGGAGTATATCTCCCTTTCTTTCCATATTAGACTATGAGATGTCCACATGGGCAGCCAAATCCTATTGGATGGGCCTTATTCACCCCATGCTCTTTTTTTTTAGTCCTCACAAGGTCCAATCTACTTCAAAAGTCAACAAGAAAAGTAAAATAATCTTTACTTTTCTTCTAATTACAAAAGAGTCTATTCTAGGATATAAATAAGGCAGGAACAAAACAAATAGCCATCTTAATTCACTAACTAAGTGGCTATAATAAATCCTCTCCTTATAATATCTTCTAAAATAACCTCTAGCACTCACACATATATTAACAATAGAAACAAGATTTTTAATATTTTTATACACTGCACGTAAATGCAGTATGACATGCTCCCCCTCTAAACCTGCACATCCTCCGATATGTGCCAAGTTTAATCCTCTTCATCCTCCATTTCAATTTCTTCATCACCTTTTGGTATTTCTTTGGTCTCTGATGGAGTTAAGAATTCTTCAAGATCATTGGTGTGAAACCTTCCATCCCTTCTTCTATATGTTTTAACTCTTTTGCCAGCTATTGGGATCTTCAATAAAGTTCCATCTAACTCTCGCAGCGAATATGTGGCATTGGTATGTACTTTAAATACCACATATGGTCCAAACCATCTTCGTGCAAACTTCCTCATTGTGCTGTGCTGATGTTCTAATGAACTGTCAAATACCAACACCCAATCACCTTCTTCAATTTTCTTAGACCTCATTCTATGGGTTTTGTCAAATCTCTCTTTATTGCTCAATCTAGCAACCTTAAGCCTTTTTAATGCTATTTGCATATCTTTAGGCAATCTTCTAAGCTGCTGAATGCGAAGTTCTAATAGCCTTTCTCTTGTAATATCATCTTCCCAAGACAAAAATATCCAAGTTGGAACTGATTCTTCTCCAGGCATAATAGGCTTATGTCCATGCATAAGTTCTACTGGCATATATCCAGTGACAGTGCTATGGGTGGTTCTATCAGCCCATAATGCAAATGGCAATAGCCTAGGCCAAAGATTAGACTTTTCTTTACAAGCCTTAACTAAGGCATGAATGATAAGAGGGTGCCCTCTCTCTATTTTGCCATTAGCTTCAGGATTGTAAGCAGTTGTTAACCTTAGTTGTACACCATATCTTTGGAAAAACGATCTTGCTTCAACTGCATCTAATTCATCCCTATTAGCTCTTATTCTTCCAATACTTCCATATCTGCTAAAAATATCTTCAAGAATGAATCTGCAAATTCCTTCCGTAGTCTTGGTGCGAAGAGCTCTTCCTTCAACAAAGTTTGAGAGCTCTTCCCTTGCCAAAACAAGATACTTCATTCCCCAAATTCCAGGTGGCATTGCAACTAAGTCAATCATCCATTGGAAATGAATTGAAGGAGGATAAGTGGAATATAGTTCATCCTTGTATCAGGCCTTAGATTGAAGTTGACATACAACACATGAAGCTACAAATTCTTCAACATCCTTATATAAATCCTTCCACCAATATCGTTCCTTAATCTTTGTATAAGTGGCCCAAACTCCTCTGTAACCAGTCCAAAGGGCATCATGAAATTTTCTAAGCACGTAGATTTTGGTTTCAAGATCATCCACCACTCTCAAAGGTAATTCATCAGCTCTTTTTGCCCTCTTCCAAAGAAGTCCATCTCTCAACAGATATCCGTATGATTGATGTTTGATATCTTTAAAAGTCTTGTCCATCCATCCTTCTTGCTTCTTCAAAGTGCTCAAATAGAGTCCAATATCTTGTAGTCTCCCCTTATATAACTCTGCTTTGAATGGCAAGATGTCATTGGTTAAATTTTCTCTATCAACAGCCAATACATACCTTTCTTCTAAAAGGTCTTTACTCTTCTCATAAGCCATCATTTCTTCTTCATAAAAATATTTGGCCGTTGATAACATATCCGCCACAAGATTCATTTTTCCAGCAATGTGCACCAAAACTAGATTATATGACTTGATATATGCTATCCATCAAAGCATGGCAATGTCTGGTGAAGAACAATTGGCAATCATACCAAGAAGAGGTAAGCAATCAGTTTCTAATACAACATTTGCTCCAATCAAGTAATTTCTTTCAGTTGTTAGAGCAGTAAGTGCACCCCAAAGCTCTCTCTTCACTTGAGGATATGCTCTCTGGCGTTCTGTAAGAATCCTTGCTCCAAAACGAATAGCAAATCTATCTCCTTTTATATCATCCTGGCCAACAGCCCACCCTATGGCTATTGGACTTGTGTCCACTGTAACAATCACCGGTCTTCCACTCTCATATTCAACTTGTTTTAAAACTGGAGGTGACTTTAAAATTCCTTTCAAGTCTTCCATCGCCAAATCTTGCTCTTGTTTCTAATGAAATTTAATTCCCTTCCTTAATAATTTATAAAGAGGCTCTAATATGTGAGCAAAATGAGGTATCCATATTTGATAGAAGACACATGCTCCTAGAAACCTTCTTACTTCAGTGATGTTACTACAAGCCATCATTTTTGCAATAGCATCAACTTTCTCAAAGATTAGGCCTTCTTCCATACCGTCCACAAAGATGTCCAACTACCAAAATTTCTTCAAAACCAAATTTAGACTTTTCAATTGAAAGGGTCAAATTTGCTTCTTCAATCTTGCATAAAATCCTATCAACATCTTCAATATGCGTTCTTACAAATGCTTTGCAACCATCATTATCCAAAATAGAGTCTTTATATTCTTCTTTACATCCTTTGATAGGAATGTCATCCACAAAGGGTATAGTCTTTTCTGGTACAAACTCTCTCAAGATTTGATTCATTGTATTTTGCATATGTGCCATTGAGTTTGTAGCACCTTGAGGCAATGTGCACATTCAAACCAATCCTAATGGAGTCTTCATAGTCGTCAAGTCTCTGCTTTCAATGGCCAATTGAAATTGATCATAACCAGAGTACAGATCTCCAATGGAATGTATGGCATGTCCAGCAAACGCTTCTGCTACTTCATCCACAATTGGTCCTGATCTTTTATTCCTAATAGTAACCTGGTTAGCTGGTTGTATATCTTGGATGAATCGTAATGCTCCACACTTCTTAGGAACAGTAAACCAATGATTAGAATATGGAGCCATTGAAGGCTCAAGTATTCCCATATACATTTTCTCCTTCCATAAGTCAACTAATTTAGGAAGTAATGCTCGTGGAACTGGTATTGGCTTCAAATCCCATGGCACATGTGATACTGTAAAAATAACCATGGGTGCTACTAAACCTAGTCGCACACATCCAATCTCATCTGGTAAAGAGACAAAGGCCTTTCCATGTTTTGAGAGCATCTCTTGAAACTTCTTTTCTTCTTGTTCTAACAAGAATTCTCTTTCTCCAATCTTCAAGTTTGCTAATGTTTCTTTAGTAAACTTGTGCCCAATCTTCGTAGCTTCTCTTAAACTTGGCTCCTTCTCTGCTTTTTTGACATGCTCATCAGTATCCAATGGAAGTTGAGTTGCTATAGGCTTTACCTTTTGGCCACTATTTTATATTTTGTATTTACCATGGCCTCAAGATCCAACTTATAACTTTGGCATAAATCCTTGCTTTTCATTGCATCTATTATTTCTTGATACAATGCTCTCGAGTGAATTTCAATCATAATATCTGTACCATTATTTTTTTTTTTTTTAATCTGCAAGTTGCATAAAACTTGCAATATATCATCTCCAATGCCTTTTTCTTCATATATTCCAGAAATATATTCACCATTTAAAAGAGCTTTTACATTTTTTAGATTTTTTTTCATCTTTTTAATGATCTTTTTATTTATAGGGTCGAGATTTTTTATATCTGTAAAATTCACAAATCCACACTTAGTCATTCCAACAAATCCACTTTTAATGCCATGTATATTAGGGAGCTCAAAAATATTCAGTCCTTCTGCACCCGTGGATCCCCATTCTCCACGAGTGCAATTCAGAAATCCGAAAAGTGTAAAGAATTAGGCAGAGGCCCATCCCTAAGACAAACTCGATGCCTCTCATGTTCAGACTTCACTGTCAAGAATTGTACAGATTTCTTGCCATCACAGCTTCGAATTCGCGCATAATGAGATCCATCATTCAACACCTTGGTTTCCATTCTTGACGCAGTGATGTAAGGTTGTCCTAATATCACGGGATAAGTACCATCATTTTGAACAAAAAAATTTTGTTCTACTTCCACATCTCCAATCTTTGTCGCTATTGCTGGACAAGCTCCAAATAATTGTGTTCGCCCACAATTTGTAGCCTTCATAACCCATTCATGATTAGTATCAATTGGCCATTTATTTTTCTCATAAATATTTCGAGACATAATATTTATCTCTGAGCCATGGTCCACAAGAGACAAAATTGATTCATCTAATCCTCCAAGTTTGATCCTTGTCTCTGCGGTAGCTCTAGCCCAAAATGGTTGAATATAATCCATTCCTCCCTTGTCTTCTCTATCAATTCCATGCACAATTGCACAATCAAAGGTCCTCACTTCTACCTCAGTATTTCTCCCATGTGCTGCCACAGATACTAATCCATCCACTGCTTCTTCTTTCTCTTCTTGAGTTTGCAAGGCCTGGATCTTTATGTCATAGCCTCTCACCCCCTCTTCGTTATTTTCCACCATCTTCTCACATTCCACAAAACTTTTATCTTTGGATATATCACTCTTGTTGCTGACCATACAGGTTTGTGCAAACATTTGTAAGATCATATCTTCCTCCTCATTAGTCAAATAGTCATTTTGTTCTTTAACCATTTGACCATTACTAGCCTTCTCTTCCATAGTTATTGGATCACACATCAAAGCAAATACTTGTCCAATTTCAAATTCCTCATCTTTGGTCATATGCGTGTCCAGAGCCTTCATCATGACTGTTTCAACTGTCATCTGTCTCTTCCTCTTAATGACATCAATGATCAATTCATGAAAATCTTTTTTAGCAATGCCAAGAGCCTCTCTCAATATAAATTCAATCTTGGCATCCAAGATTCTTTCTTCCAACACCCCTTTCATGTCAATAGAAGATTCAATGTCAGATTGAAGCTTATAGGCAGGTCCCTTACCTTTTCCTTTAGAATCAGCTTCTTTTTCCTTTTCTTTGGCATTGTCTGTCCTCTCCTCCCATTTTTCTTTTAGAAGTGGCCCTTTTCCTGGATGATCAAAGATAGAGGACCTTCCAGGTCTTTGCCGTGTATGAGCAGCAGGACCTTCTATCTTTTCACTTTTTTTGAGCTCCTGGGTTTTTTTCTTAGATATTGGCTCCTCTGTATCATCATTCTCAGAGGTTCGCACTCTCTTCTCTTCAACAAAGACATCATAGTCTTCAATTTTGTCTTGAACTTGACCTAAAAAAACTTTGATGCTAGCTGTTTCAACAGGGTCTTCCCAACCAGTGACATTTCGAATGGCTTGAGCCCCTCTGCACAAAATTTCAATAGATGGAGCTTTTAAAGTCTTAATTGTTTCTTGCTCCACTCCTATATGGAATGTCTCAGCACCTTGTCCATATAAACAATTAGACCTTCTCATCTTCTCTTCCATAAGCTTTTTCATTCCTCCCTTGCCAAAGTTGGTATCCAAAGGCAAGTTAGTAGATGCATCATGAATCTTACCATCTTTGAAGACAATAATGCCTGCTTTAATAGCTTCATCACATGATTTGCAACTTCGAAGATTGTGACTGTCTTCTCCATCACAATAAACGCATCTCCTCACAAATGATCTTGCACCTTCAGATGATTGAGGGTCTCGAGACTTTTTCAATTCACTCATTTCCACCTTCAAATCCCTAATACCCTTTATAAGCTCATCTAAAGTTTTTTCTTCAACTGTCTTGACCATCTTAGAAGATATTGTTGAAGAGGTTGGAGCAAATGATACCTTAGAAGCTTTTGTAGCAGGCTTCGGTGTTACATCCATCTGAGTTGTCACACTTCTGGATTTCATTCTCCGTTGCTTTGCCACAAGAGCAACTGCTTCCTCCACTCTCCTCCAATCATTTGTAAAACCTCCTTCGGTGGTTCGATCACCTAAAAGCAAAAAGAGTCTATCTTCCAAAGCATCATCTGCTGCTTGCAAGAACAACTCAGCCTTCCTAGTATCAAAAAGACGCCTTTCTGCTAAAGACAATTGGTTATATTTCTTCTCAAAATCTCGCAGCAATTTACTTGGATCCATAGTATTTCCAGGCCGCTGTTCAATCCAATCAATAAAAGACCTCTTGGTCATCCTCTCTGAGTCTTCTTCAAAATACTCATCACGTTGTCACGTTGTAAATTAAAACATAGTGTGAAAGATATAAAGGAATGTGTTAAAATAAAAAGATTAAGATTAGAAGAAGAGAGGATGAAAAAGAGAAAAGGTTGTGATTATAACAACATTATCTTGAAGGTTATAATATTTATCACAAGCTCAGGGATAATAGGTAGGCCAAACTACTAATTTCCTGCTGAAATTCCCACTAGCAGTACCAAGTCATGAAGCCAAGGAATTCTACAGTGAAGTCAAGTGGATTCGAACCCACGTCAACTCCAAAGTAGCTAAGAACTTAACCACACAAGCTTCTTTGACTTGGCAGTGAAGGATGTAGTTCTTTCTCTTTTATCTCTAATCTAATCTTAATTGTTTTTTCTACTTATTAGATTTTTTTTCTATTTTATCTTAGATCTACTTTACCTTTATTCTCTTCTATTTTAGATCTAAACTTAAATGTTGTGGGCTGAAATTAGAAGAGAAGTGGGTAGAAAAAAATAAGTAGTAAGAAGGTAGAATAGAAATTTACCTCAAAAAGTGAGATTCCTTCAAATTAATCCAAAAGAAAGGATTAAAGAGGTGGAAAGACATGGCTGAGGTGTCTCTTTGACCAAGGGAAGAAGGAAGACCAGGCCGGGAGGACAAGAAGGGGGTCGGGAAGAAGAAGAAGGAGGGTTCTTTTGGAGAGATAAGGTTTTCTTTTTGATAGGCAGTATACGTTTTTGTATGTAGAAGAAGCTTAGAGAGGATTTTAAGTGCAATTTTTTGTAGGTTTGTAGTAGACAAGATAAGGAACATATAGAAACAATTTTCATGTCTTTTGATTCAGTACCAAGGGAGATATGAGTCGTCAAAGTTGCAGGTGTTTAAGACTAGGGCAGTGAGGTTTACTAAATTTCGGGCCTCGGCTCTTGAGAACCATTTGGACTTTAGAGGCAAATTTTGTTGGGATTTTGTTCCTTATAGAGTTTACTACTTTGAATCAAAATCTTAAGTCAATATGATCTTTGAGCAAAGAGTTATGAGTGAAATTGTAACCGGATGTAGGTGAAAAGAGAAATAGAGTGAAAGCAGAATTGGAGTTTGTATGGGCAGAGTGCATGTGTGTGGGTTTTTTTGGGTATAAAGAGAGTTAGGAGACGAATTTGAGTGTGAAATTTGATAGACATGATCTATATAAGTTAAGGAAGAGATGAGTGTAAGTTTGATACTCATTAGTCTTATGAATAAAATATTATGCTCTTTCAAAGTGATAGGGGTCTATCTCTAAGTCAGTGAAGTTTGGGGGAGCGTATCTTTGTGATCAAAGTAGCATTTTGAGTAAAATTTATTGGGGTTTGTAGATATATGAGTCTATTAAGTTGTGTAAAAAACTGATTGCTATTGGAGTTATGTTTAAAGAATTATGAGGAAATTTGTAGTCGAATCCAGAGTTGATAGAAGACAGAATTAAAGGAGAAGGGTAGAGTCTATAACTCTATTTCCAAGAGGAGTTTTGGAGCAAAAATTGGAGGATGTTTACAATATAAAGAAAGCAACAAGCCTACCAAATTTCAATACTTGGGGTTTTGATAATGAGGAGCAATGAAGGTGTGAAGCAAAGGGGGTCCAGAATCAAAGGCAGCATGGAGGGGTTTCTTTGACAACATGGTTCTCTCTAACCACATGAGCTATAATCAAAAAGATTATGGGTTTTATGAACTTTATGAATCTCATCTTGCACTTAAGAAATGAGAGGCACAAATGACCCAGTGTTTCTTAGGGCAAAGACTCTCACCACGACAACGCAAACTCTCTTCAAATGTCATTCAAGTAGTAACATTTGCATCCCTTCGAATTTCTTCCACTTTCTCACGAATCTCAGGCACAACAGCTAATGTGAAAGTTTATATCATTCGAGCCTCAGGTACCTGTTACACCTCCATCTCACAAACATAAACCTTTAAAAATCTGGTGATGTCCTTCCCATCAAATCTTCCTATCTTATCAATAACACCCTTCAAAGCTTTGGTAGCTCCATTACCTCCGGCTTGAATTTTATATTGATCCATAAATATTGCCAAAGCTCCTAGAATGGTATCCATGTTTGATTGGGCTCCAGAGGAAGCCCCTCCAGTATCCTCCATATTACCTTAGCCAAAACTAGTAGCCCCAAAGCAGCTCTCAGTGGAAGCACCAATAATGTCGGGTAGAGAGAATTCGCCTTGGGAAAACGCCGGGTTCCTAGCTGCTACTAGAACTAGCAGGGAACATGAGAAGAAGCCGTGCAAGTATCTTCTATACTTGCACAATATTTGTACAAGCTTTCAAGTTATACTTGTATTAGACTTGTACAAGTCTTGTACAAATATAAAGTATAAATACTTGAATAATACTTGTATAATCCTTGGTATAATACTTGTACAAATACTTATACAAATATTATGTATAATACTTGTATAAATACTTGATATAATACTTGTATAATCCTTGGTATAATACGTGTATAAATACTTGTACAAATATTATGTATAATATTTGTATAATACTTGTATAAAAGGTTTAAGCAAAGTGTGTATGTATTCAAGCATACCTCAAAATACAACCGCATATGAGGAATACAAATTATACAACAAGCTAAAACTAAATAAATCACTAAAAATTCATCCAAAGGTCGAATTAAGCGTGCTTACAGCCTATGGAAAGCCAATAATCCATTGTAAAACATATCAAAATTTCACAAATAGATGACTTACCATTTAAAAGTTATGGCTAAAAGAAGTAGGCGCTAAAATTTCCAAGCAAATGCAAAGGCAGCAAAGCTCCTCTTCACTTCAGCCTTTGTTGTGATCACTTCCCTTCTCCAAATTGGACATGCAATAGCTTTTTAGAAAGCTCACTCTATCATCTAGCTTGTTCTAAAATTTCGCATGCATGCCTCTCAAACTCCAGATTTTGTAGCTAGTCGATTCTACTCTTCAAACCCTAGCAACAATTTTCCCTCTTTGACACTTCACGGCTCATAAAACTTTCATCAAAGCTCCAAATGTATTGATTTTTGTTTTTGTGGAAAGCTTACACAAGCTACTATAAGCATCTAAATTATCAAAAAGATTGAAGAGATTGTCCGACTTAGGTGGTTGAACAAAGTCTCTGCCCCTCTACATGAGGTGGCAGCAAACCCTTTCCCACTCTCAAGCTCACAACTTTTGCTCTCCAACTCCAAATGCTACAAGAGATGTCTTGATAGAAAGCTAGCACAATTTTCCACACTCTCTATAAATTTTACTAAGAAAGAGTCGAATTCAAACTTGCAGTAGCAGCTCGAAGTTTCTGCCCCTCTTCATCGGGTGGCAGCAAACTCTACTCTACTAAAACAAGCATAATTCTTTTCTCACAACTCCAAAACAAACAAGTGAGTAGGTTCTAGAATCCTCACAACTTGAAGAACACACCCACCAATTTTCATTATAATTCCTTTTATCTCTTTGGAGCTATCTCTCTCCAAAGTTCACCATTCAAAAACTGCCTCCCTCTCTCGGTCTAGCAAGAGGAGTATATCTCCCTTTCTTTCCATATTAGACTATGAGATGTCCACATGGGCAGCCAAATCCTATTGGATGGGCCTTATTCACCCCATGCTCTTCTTTCTTATCCCTCACAAGGTCCAATCTACTTCAAAAGTCAACAAGAAAGGTAAAACAACCTTTATTTTTCTTCTAATTACAAAAGAGTCTATTCTAGGATATAAATAAGGTAGGAACAAAACAAATAGCCATCTTAATTCACTAACTAAGTGGCTATAATAAATCCTCTCCTTATAATATCTTCTAAAATAACCTCTAGCACTCACACATATATTAACAATAGAAACAAGATTTTTAATATTTTTACACATTGCACGTAAATGCAGTATGACAACGCTCCAAGTTTCAAGGTTTTATCAATCAAATCAAGTTAATAACAGCTCTACAACCTAAATACTATCTGATAGAGGAATCACGCGTTGGATTGATTGGAACTTTGCTTACGAGACAAGATTTATCGTGGTTTGCTCCTCTATTTGAAAAAGGATCACCGATTTTGAACAACTTTGAGACTTTTTTGGAGGCATTTGCAGAAGCATTTGGTAAGTATGACAAGGCTCGATGGGCTACAACAAAAATTTGATCGCTATGACAAAGGACTCGCTCTACATCAGTCTATGTATCGGATTTCAGGCAATTAGCATGCGACATCAACTGGGATGAAGAAGCATTTATGAGTCAATTCTATTGGGGTCTAAGGGACAACATGAAGGATTTGTTGTTATCTCTTTCTGATCCACAAACGCTCAACGAAGCCATTAGCCAAGCTGTGAAGTGCGATAACTGCCTATTTCGACGTTGCCAAGACCAACGCTTCAAACAATATACAAGTCGTCACGGTGCAATTATATTGGCAAGTACTCTAAATTCACAATCAAAGACACAGGACATGCAGATTGATGCGGTACATGTCAAATTTCTTATTCCAAAAGAAAAGAAGCAGCGTATGGAGAAAGGTTTATACTTTTATTGTGGTGGAGAAGGCCATAGAGCTAAAAATTGTCCTAAGAAACAAAATGGACGTAACATCAAGAATAGAGGTGCGTTTGTTGAGGAAAACGAGGATGCCCAATCAGAATAGGAACCGTGCGGTTGGACTAATCAAAACCAGGTTCCTCTCTTTCTACTCAATCTATGCGTTGTTTTATAATTCTTTTATCTTTTGGTCCTGAAAAACTAAAAATCTTAGTCTTATTAGATTCATGAGCATCTGCTTGTTTCTTAGACCAAGAATTTGCTAAACATCACAAAATTCACTTAGTACAGAAATTCAAACATGTTTACGTAGAAATAATAGTTAGATGACCTTTATTATCTGGTAGTATCACCCATGAATCAAAACCTGTAGAAGTGACGTTTAAAGACCATAGTAGTTATATTATTTTCAACATTATTAGTATCCCATTAAATCCTATTATTCTTGGTCTTTCTTGGTTAGAAAAATATAATCCATCCATAGATTGGAGGTTGCGGAGGATAACATTTTTCATAGAACAACCTGAGGACAAGCTTGGAAGAAGACTCCAAACCAAAAAATCCTTGTTCATTGGAGCAAGAACATTTGTAAGATTGTACAAAGAAGGCACATCATTGGTTATTTATGCGACTCCAACTAGTGGAGAGCAGATTTCAACAGCAAATATATCAGAACAATACAAAGATTTTTAAGACGTGTTCCAAAAGAAGAATGCTGACATGCTACCAAAACATCGACCATATGATTGTGCCATAGAATTATAAGAAGGAACACAACCGCCTTTTGGCCCAATCTACAACCTATCGCAAACGAAGTTGGCTGAGTTGCTGAAATATATTGACAAGAACCTAGCCAAGAATTTCATTTGTCATTCAAAGTTGCCAACTGGGGCACCAATCTTATTTGTAAAGAAAAATGATGGTTCACTATGGATGTGCATGGACTATCGAGGTCTCAACAAGGTGACAAAGAAGAATCGCTATCCATTACCTTTGATCTCTAGTCTTCTGGAATAACTTGGACTTACAAAGATCTTTACAAAGATTGATCTAAGGAGAGCTTACTACCTTGTGCGAATCAAAGAAGGAGACGAATGGAAGATAATTTTTTGTACAAGGTATAGTCATTTTGAATATTATGTCATGCCATTTGGTCTTACCAATGCTCCGGCGGTCTTTCAACACATGATGAATGATATTTTTCGAGAATATCTAGACGATTTTATTGTCATTTATTTGGATGATATCTTGATATTTTTTGAGAACAAAGAAGAGCATAAGAAGCACGTTTGTTTGGTACCTGGAAAACTACGTGAACGAGGACTTTACGCCAAGTTGAAGAAGTGCTTATTTCACCAAACTGAGATGGAGTTTTTAGGATTCGTTGCAACTATGAAAGGCTTGAAGATGGATCCCAAGAAGGTGGAAGCAATTGTTTCTTGGAAAGTTCCAAAGATGGTTAGAGACGTACAATATTTTCTTGGTTTTGCTAACTTCTATTGGATCTTCATCAAGAATTATTGTCAAGTTGCTGCTCTACTCTCTTGATTTATATGTAAGGATAAGCTCAAATGGGGACCTCTAATGGAAAAAATATTTCAAAATCTTAAAATGGCATTTACTACGGTATCGTATGTTGTGAAGTCTTGCTTGAGAATGCTCCGGGCACCTGGCTGTGGAAGATAAAAAAGAAATATGCAACAAAACTAGTCCTTACCTCTCTAATCAATCTCTAAATAATCCTTAATCAAACCTTAATTAAATCCTAAAATAAATCCTAACTAAATCCTCGTCAACCCTGATCAAACCCTAAAACAAATCCTAATTAAATCCTAGTCGAATCCTAATCAAACCCTAAGAAAATCCTAAGGTAGTTTTAGAATCTCAATGACTACCAAATAAACCGTTGATCTTGATTGAAATTTTGCACACATCTTATTAATTAAGTTGAAAACAAGTACATTAAGTTTGAAGAAGATCTAACTTCAAAAAAAGAAGAAAAATTCATATATTTACATGAGTGACGGCCAGCCTCCTCCAATCTTAATGCCAATATTCCAGTACCTAAATCTCACTTTCACATTGTTCAATTGCTCTCAAATTTTGTATGTGCATAGGAAAACAAGTCTATCCACACACACAAATTCACTTCAATCCAATTAGCAAATTGCTCAAGATCTCAAAAACGCCAATTGACCTTCAAAGCTTAATTCCCGAGATCTTGACCTACTTAAACCTCAATTACATACAATTAAACTATTAGATTGAGCTAAAATTCATAGCACACATTAACAACAACAATACCCAAAAATCCAAAAAATTTCAGTTGTAGATCTACTACAAAACTTTTGAAATTGTCTAAAATATCAACCCTATTTTATTTCACAAAATCCCAAGGTGCCAAAAACAACCATGACTTTGCAAAGCTATTACAAAGTCATTTTTGATCCAAATCACTCTCAACCATATCCTATGGAAAATCTCTTAAGTCTTCTCTCTAATCCCATCTTTCGATCTGCCAAAAGACCCTTGATTTGCCCTAAGCAGCCGTTTTAGTAGCCAAAGGTCTGATTTCGACCCTGTCCTACAAACGGCCAATCCTTGGGTATCCATCTAATCTATCCTAGGGATTTTATAGCCCGACCCTACTCTCAACTTAATCCTAATATCAATCATGCTAGTGATTTATCTTTTTTATTATATTTTTACTACTTTATGGCCTTTTTAAGACAATAAAAGAATTACTACAACTTAGAAGATAAAATTACTAACTAATTTTTATCTACTAGCTATTAAGTGAAGAAAATAAACTAAGAGACTCTCATAAAAACCTTGTTAAAATATGTTGAATTTTTGTTGAACTAAGATAATAGAGTATTAATTGAAAAATCATTTTTAGTCATAATTTCATCATATAATGGTGTGACAACATGACAATGGCTCCAATCTTGGTACACCCAAACTTTACAAAGGCTTTCTATTTGGAAACCAATGCTTTAGATTTTGCTTTAGGAGCCATACTTTTGTAGATGGGCATCGACAATAAGCTTCATTCGGTTACATTCTATTCACAAAAGTTTTTTGCAGCTGAAATTAACTATGAGATTCATGATAACGAACTTCTTACTATAGTGGATTCTTTCCAACAGTGGCATCACTTCTTCAAAGGAGCTGCGGATCTGGTGACCGTTGTCATACTACATTTACGTGTAGTGTATAAAAATATTAAATATCTTGTATGTATTGTTAATATATGTGTGAGTGCTAGAGGTTATTTTAGAAGATATTATAAGAAGAAGATTTATTATAGCCACTTAGTTAGTGAATTAAGATGGCTATTTGTTTTGTTCCTATAATATCCTAGAATAGACTCTTTTGTAATTAGAAGAAAAGTAAAGGTTGTTTTATCATTCTTGTTGACTTTTGAGATAGAATGGACCTTATGAGGGATAAGAAAGAAGAGCATGGGGTGAATAACGCCCATACAATAGGATTTGGCTGCCCATGTGTGAGCGTCTCGTGATAATATATGGAAGAAAGGGAGATATACTCCTCTTGCTAGACCCGAGGAGGAGGCCGGTTTGAGTGGTGAACTTTGGAGAGAGATAGCTCAAGAATGAAGGAATTGTAATGAAAATTGGTGGATGTATTGTGAAGTTGTGAGGATTAGAACCCTCTTTCCTTGCTTGTTTTTGGGTTGTGAAACAAGCTCAAATATACTTAGTTTAGTAGAATAGAGTTTCTTGCCATCCAAACTGAAAGGCGGCTCAAACTTCTCTTCTGAGATTGGTCGGCTCTTTAACAAGCGAACTTTGTTATTGCTTTAAGTTGGAAAGTACTTCTTTCTTTGATAATTTGGTGCTTTTATATCTTTTTGTAAGCTTTCTACAAAACAAAAATCAATACATTTGGAGCTTTGATGAAAGTTTTATGAGCCGTGAAGTGTCAAGAGGGTGGAAATTGTTGCTAAAGGTTTGAAGAGTAGAATCAACTAGCTACAAAATACGGGCTTGAGAGGCATGCATGCGAAGGTACTAGAAGAATAAGTTAGATGATAGAGAGTGAGCTTTCTAAAGCTATTGCATGTCTAATTTGGAAGAGTGATCACAACAAAGGCTAGCAGAGTGAAGAGGAGCTTTCTTTTGCATTTAACTTCGGAAATTTTAGTATATACTTCTTTTAGCCATAACTTTTTTTTAAATAGTAAGTCATATACTTGTGAAATTTTGATATGTTTTTACAATAGATTATTGACTTTCCATGGGCTATAAGCACATGATTCGACCTTCCATATGAATTTTTTAGTGATTTATTTGAACAGCTTGTTGTATAACTTGTATTCCTCATATGCAGGTGTATTTTGAGGTATACTTGAATACATACACACTTTGCTTATATTTATTATTCAAATATATATACTTGTATTTATATCAAGTATTTATATAAGTATTCTATAAGTATTATACATAATATTTATACAAGTATTTATATAAGTATTATATCAAGGATTATATACTATTTTATACAAGTATTTATATAAGTATTTATACAAGTATTTATATAAGTATTTATACAAGTATTTATATAATTATTATTCAAGTGTTTATACTTTATATTTGTATAAGTCTTGTACAAGTATAATATAAATATAACTTGAAAGCTTGAACAAATATTGTACAAGTATAGAACATACTTGCACGGCTTCCTCTCATGTTCCCTGCTAGTTCTAATAGCAGCTAGGAACTCGGCGTTTTTCCAAGGCAAATTTTTTCTACCTGACATCGTATATACGGATCACAAGAATCTGGAGTACTTCATGTCGGCTCGGGTTCTAAACCATCGTCAAATTCGATGGAATATGTCGCTATCTAGGTTTGACTTCGTTATTACTTACTGGCTTAGAAAGCAGCAAAGACTATCTGATGCCTTATCAAAAAGATCATATCTTGTGCTGAAGGTTGGAGAAGTAGCGCTTGATCAATAGTGTATGACATTGTTAAAACCAGAGCAATTTAGGATTTGTACTGCTATTGTGTCAATTGATGCCGACTTCCTCAACTAGGTACGTACTGCGACCATTGAAGATTCAATAGTCCTTGATATTAAGCAACGTATCAATGATGACAAGTTCAAGATTGAAAGAGATCTCTTATACTTTGAGGAGCAGCTGTATATCCCAATAGGGCCAGCACGACTTTGAATCTTTCAATTTCGTCATGATTTTTCAACTGCAGGACATTTCGGATTCAACAAGACCTTAGAACTCATTTTCCGAGATTTCTGGTGGCCTTAAATGTGGAAGGATGTGAAAGATTATGTCCTCTCTTGTGACATTTGTTTAAGATCTAAGAACCCTCGGTATCGCCTTTATGAACTTCTACAGCCATTGCCTATTCCGTGTCATCCATGGTCTTCAGTTTCCATGGACTTTATTACAGATCTATCACCATCGAGTTCATTTGACAACATCTTTGTTGTGGTGGATCGACTTACAAAGATGGCACATTTTATCCCTTGCAAGAAGACATTGTCAAGCGAAGTCACAGCAAGGCTCTTCTTTAATAATGTGTATCGATATCATGGTCTACCAAATGATATTGTGTCGGATTGAGGAACCCAATTTGTATCAAAGTTTTGGAGATCTTTTTTTAAGATATTAAAGGTGGACATCAAGCTTTCTTTGGCATTCTATCTTCAAACTGACGACAAAACAGAATAGGTGAATCAAGTTTTGTAATAATATTTACGATGCAGCATCAGCTATCAATAAGATGATTGGACTGCATATCTATCGCTAGCCGAGTTTGCATATAATAACACCCTTCATGAATCGACTCAAAAAACACCATTCTTTTCCAACTATGGGTACGATCCGAAGCTTGATCTATTGACTCTGTCAGCAAATAACAATCCAACAGCTCAAGGATTGGTGCAGCAGCTATCGGAGCTTCAAACCACATTGAAGCTTCAATTGCAAATTGCCCAAGAGTCTTACAAAGCATCTGCGGATAAATTTTAGAATTAGGTGCCTAATTTCAAAATTAGAGATAAAATATGGCTACTTCGATGGAATATCAAGACCAAGCAGCCATGTGATAAGTTGGACTACCGGAGATTGGGACCATTTGTTATCCAGAAGCAGATCAATCCTGAGGCGTACTGCTTAGAATTACCAGTTGCTATGAAAGTACACCCTGTCTTTCATGTTTCTCTATTAGAAGAAGAGGTGATGTCAAAGACATATTTATTAGAATCTTTTAGAATATTCTAGAAGGTTCTTAGAACTCTCTAGAATCTTTCAAAGCCTTTTAATATCTTCCTAGTTGGTAGAAGTTGCTTGAGAAGCTTCTTAGTTAGTAGAAGTTGCTTGAGAAGCTCTCTAGTTGGTGGAAGTTGCTTGAGAAGCTCCCTAATTGGTGGAAGCTCCTTAAGAAGCTTTCTAGGTAGGAATATATATTGGAGTCGAGGCTGAAGAGTTCTTCAGTTTCGACAACACATCTTTTAGAGCTCTAGCTCACCTCTCTGTTGTTGCTTTTGTATTCATATGATTAATCCAATTCCTGCCAGTTCTTCTTGAACTTCTTCTTTAGACTTCAAGTCTATATTCTGTGTCCATGGCAATTGACTAGGATTCAATTAGGATTTATTTTAAAATTTGTTAGGATTTGACTAAGTTTGACTAGGATTTAATTAGGATTTGTTTTAGGATTTGTTACGATTTGACCAAGATTGATTAGAATTTAGTTAGGATTTGTTTTAGAATTTGTTTTAGGATTTGCTAGGATTTGATCAAGATTGATTAAAATTTAGTTTGGATTTGTTTTAGGATTTGTTAGGATTTGACTAGGATTGATTAGGATTTAATTAGGATTTGTTTTAGGATTTGTTAAGATTTGACCAGGGTTGACTAGGATTTAATTATGATTTATTTTAGGATTTGTTAGGATTTAGTTAAGATTTGATTAAAGATTGTTTAGAGATTGATTAGAGAGATTAAGACTAGTTATTATTATTTCTTTTTATTTTCTACAATCAAGTGCCCGGAGCATTCTTGAGCAAGACTTCACAACATACGACACCGTTTTTTTTAGGCATTGTAAACCATCAACTAGAATATGGTGCAAAAGAGGGCTCCAAAATCTTTATCTTTATTTTTTCTTTCAATAATTCCACCAAATTTGATAAATGTGCCCTTGTTATTAAAATTGGCCTTAAATTCCAAGGTACATGTGATATAATAAAAATAACCATTGAAATTATAACACTTGTATCTACACACCTAATTTCATGAAATTTAAAGGCAAATGATTTACTTCATTTTGCTGACATCTCTTTGAAGTATTTATATTCTTCTACCAACAAAGAACCATCAAAGCCAATCTTCAATTTTTCAATTTTTTTTTTAATAAATTTATATGTGATATTCTTTAGATTCTTTAAGCTCTTTTTTTTTGATATTTTTTTTCCATAAGTTCTTTAGAATCTTCTAGCAAAGGTCCAGCAATAAGTTTCACCTTCTTATCTATTGTCTTATATTTTTTTTCATCTATAACCTCTAGCGCTTGAAAAGATTCAAGTATAGAATAAATTTCTCTTGAATGAATTTGCACAATCTTATCATCATTTGGTAATCCAATTGACGCAATCAATTCCAAAGAATCTTCCAATCCATTTTCTTCATAAATACTAGAAATCCTTTCATCATCTTATAATGTTCCCAATTCACATAATTCTTTTTCAATATTTGTGAGCCATCAAAATAACTCAGATCTTTATTTTTATCCCAAAATCAATCAAAAATCAATAGTTATGATAAATTTAGACTAATTAGTATTTATTGGTGGCTAAAATCCTTGTTAAATGGATTATTCATGCCAAATAGATGTTCTTACTATTCTAAATAAGCTCAATGTATCAATAGAAAATTGGATAAAAAATTATCTAAATTTAATAATAAAATAACCATCTAGAATTAAAATCAATTATACTAACTTAATCTATTATTAGAAAGTAATAGAATTCCAAAATTTAGAAATCTATGAATTTTGGTAATTGTTTGAGAATTATTGGCTTCTAAATGTTATGAGTCAAAATTATTTAGCAATTGGTGATTTTAATCACCATAATAAAATATATTTAATTGAAGAAAATACTATGATTCTATTTAGATTATTATTATTTATCTAAGTTTAGATTAGAAGGTAGTAGTAAAAGTTCTTGAAATATTTTAGTAAAAAGAATAATAGTAAAAAATTATAATTAATAAATTGATTAGAACTATACTTTTGAAACTTAGATTTGGACATATGAGTAGTCAATCTTAGGATAAAATTGTGTTTTAAACACATTGGTGGTGTTAATTTTATTAAAAAGATAGTCTATTCGTAGTTACAGGCAAATCCAACCTTAAAGTTGAGCTTGGGCTTAGAGTCATTTTGGGCCTTTAATCTTGAATAGGGATTTGTAGTTTAAGGGTGGGGATGTGGTTGCCATCTTTGGGCTCTCTTGATCTTGATTAAAAAAAGGCTTGGGTGGCCATTTCTTCTCTCTCTCATCTTTTGGTGGCGAAGCCCTTGCAAAATTTTCCCTTGAAGTGTAGATTCTTCTTCTTAAGTCGGGCTATATTTTATTCACACATAAATTTTAATAAGAGTAGAGTTAGGACTTAAATTTTCAAGAGATTGTAGAACTTTTTGTTTGCTTTCCAATGACATATTGTACAAGCCATTTAGATCATAGACGAGGCGGTGGCGGCCATTTTAGTGGCAGGGTGTCTGCTACTTCTTTTGATTTAGAATAGTGACTTTGGACGATGAGATCTAAAGTTTTAAGAAGAAATTGAAAGTAAAATTTATTAGAGAAGAAACACTCTAAAGTTTGGTTTATAAAAAACTAAAGCTTATTCATGGGCAACCAAGGACGAGTTAGTGATAGCCGTTTTAGTGAAGGGGGGTCTGTTGTTGGACAAATTCAAAGCACCAACTTTGAGGAGCAACATCTTCTAAACCAAAGCGAATTTGGAGCTGAAATTTTGAGTGGTAATAGAACTTAAAGTTACCTTTTCAAAAGGTCTAAGCACGCTTGAATCCAATCAAGGACAAGACAACAGAAGTTGTTTTAGTGAAGAAGGGTTGATTCTTTAGATCGGAAGCATCACTTGGTTAGGTTTTCATTTTTTGTACAATTGTTTGTAATTTCCTTCTAGCACCTTATTGAATAATCTTAATACTTATTATTAAATACTTCTTGAGCTAATTTTCTTTTATTATCCTACTCCTTCATTTTTTACTTTTATTTAGAAGTTTTCCATCGTAATTTTTTCTTCCCTAATTCACTTTTACTATTAATTAAGTTTATACTTTTAACTTTTATTTTTTTGTAATTTTAATTTTATATTCATCTTTCACCTTTTATCTTTTATCTTTTTATTTATGATTTTTACTTTAATCTTTTATATTTTACTTTTTATTATTTATCTTTTATCTTTTATTTTTTATTTTTTATTTTTACTTTAATATTTTATCTTTTATTTATCAATTTTACTTTAATCTTTTATATTTTATTTTTTACTATTTATCTTTTATCTTTTATCTTTTATTTTTTATTATTTATCTTTAATCTTGTATTTTTATCTTGATTCTTTTATCTTTTTTATCTATCTATGATACTAATGGTGTCTTGTTTGGGAGACACTTAGATGGTAATACTACAAATGCTAACAATAAAGAAAATCCATAAAAAATCTAAAAATACTAATTTTTTCTAATTCAATTAAATAAAAAATATAAAAAATCTTGTGGTGAGTTTTTTTGGCTCATAATATTACATAGTCTTTTTCTTTTTTTTCTTTTTAAATTTGCAACTTTTTTATACATAATACTTCTATTTTCAAAAATATCAATAAAACTTGTATCAAAGACATCTGCATCTAGTGACCATATCTCTTCTTTTGTACCTCTATAATCCCGCTTTATAGTGGTATTCTTCAAAAGTATTAAATTTATTTAGTAAAGAATTATAAATAGTCCAATTTTTTGATAATCTAACTTTTATAATGGTCAATCTATTTTGTATATTTTTTTGGAGTAGCCAAACATGATTTCCTATCTTGAACTTTAGTTGGCTCTTATAAAAGATGTCCATATAATCTTTATAATAATTTTAAATCATTTGCAATTGGAATTTTAAATCTTTATAGATGGCCTTCAAATAGGTAGCCAGATTTTTTACAGCAAGACTTTCCACATCTTCAATTTGGAATGGATCTGCTCTAAAGTAGTATCCATAATTTAAAAAGAATGGAATTTATTTTGTTGGAGAATATTAAGTGTTATTAAACTCAACCAATGGTAGGAGATCCATTCAATCATCTTCTTGATAATTTTTACTGCAACAAAGATACTATTCTAAAATCTAATTCACTTATTTTCTTTTACCATCACTTTGAGGATGATAAGTTGATGAAAGATTGAGCTTGACCTTCAAAAGTTGAAATAGTCCTCTCCAAAAATTTGATACAAATTATGGTCTTCAATCCAAAATAATGTTATTTAAAAGGCCATTGTCGTATTATATTGTCATATTATAATTCTTTATAATATATAAAAATTAGTTAAAATATATAATATATTTATTAATTTTAATATATATATTAGAATAATTAATAAAATATTTAAAAGAGTTGATAAAAGAAACTTTATTTTAATTTTTTTTTATTTAATTTGGTTATGGCATTTAAATTATATAAGACCTAAACATTTAATATGAAGCCTTACGAGGAGATTGGAAGCCAAAGGTGAAGAACTAAACTACTAAGAAGCTTATTTAGAAGAATGAAGACAAAGACTAGATGAATGAAGACAAGAGGTGAAGCTCTTCATTACTATTGGTCAATAATCATATCCAATAGGCTTTGAAGAGATTGCCTGCTGTTGTATTATGTATTGTCCTATTTGAGAATACGTCGAGTAATTGGCTGTGGAGGGTGAAATTGCAGTTCACATATATCCAAGAATCCTTAATAGATTTTGTCTATATAAGAAGAATATGATTTGAATAAAAATATGAGAGTACTTAAGTCAATACAAAGTACTTAAAAACATTCTTTTTAATAACTTCATCTACATATAAACCACAATTGTTTTGTTACTTGTCACAATCAAGCAACTAGGATTTTTCTTGCAAGTCTTAACCTTAGTCAGTGCAATTCAATAAGCTATAAATCTTAATTTGATAGTTAACTTGATGTGAAATTTTGTACATGGATGTAAATATAAGTCTTCTAAATATTTAGAAAATTTCAGCCCAATCCAACTTACAAATTGTTAATAATTTACCAAAAATTGCACTAATATCACTCAGCCACTAACTTAGAAGTTAATATAGATATTCCTATAGTAGTTTCTCTTTCTTCAATTATTAACTTTAGCCAAAAATTAGTAGATAGCTTGCCCTTCAAGTCTTCTAATATTGTGCTAAATTTCACCTTGATTCAACTAATAAATCTTTAGATATTATACAAAACCTAAACAACCTTAAACTGCCAATTTTTGGTACTTCTTCATACTAAAGATTGCATAAATTCCGATTGCACCATTGGATTGTCACAAATTTTTACTTGGTCTTAGCACACTTAATCACCCATACAATGTCAAATTTTTAACTATAGATATTACTTAAAATAGAACACAATAGCTAAAAATTCTAGTCCTAATTTTATTATATAAAAATTTAATTTCTAATACAAACCTTGACTTTAGATAGCAATTGCTAAGTCCTTCTAAATCCTATAGAAACCAACCTAATATTTCTACAATAAGCTTGAAGCTAGCTCTTCAATCCTCATCACTAAGCTCCAAATTATTTGGACCCCTATCCTTGGTGGCCATTTTTGTGGCTAGAGGTCTGATTTCAATCCTATCTCATACACGGTCAACCCTTGCGTATCAATCCAACTTATTCTAAGGATTTTTAAGCTTAATCCTATCTTCAAATTAATCCTAGTATCAACCATATTAACTATTTATCTTCTCTATTCTATTTTTATTAACTTATGGCTTTTTAAAAGCAATAACAGAGTTTATACAACCTAGAAGGAAAATTTAATAATTAACTTTTATCTATTAGCTATTAAAATAAGAAAATAATCTAAAAGGCTTTTATAAATCTTTTCTTAAATATCTTAAGTTCCTATTGAATCAAGATAATTAAATATTAAGTAGAAATTATTCTTATTCATGCTTTTTACTATATAAACATATTACAACATGATACTGCAATAAGAATAAGGATTTTGGTAACTTCAAAGAGAGTAATCGAAAATCAAAGACTAGCCTTTGAAAGCTTATTTTTTGTATTATAATCATGGTATAAAAATCAAGAGATTTGAAGCTTTTATAAAAGAGGAGTAGGCAATTGAAATTAAGGTATACAAATTGTACCCACTATCACTCTTTTGAAGATACAAAAAATTGTATGAGAGCTTTTGGAAATTGGAAGGTGTAGTTACAAAGATGATTTCAAGATCTATACTTGATATAGAAGAATTTTTATATTTAGAATATCAAAGGAGATATTGGGAGTTAAAGATAATAGATTGAATTCCATGGCAGTAAGTAGGCCATTTTGTTGAGAGTGATGGTTTTTGCCATATCTTGAGCTTTCAGATGAATTTTATCTAAAACTTTTCAAAAATATATATTATTATGTTGAAAAGTTATATATCAAAGTTTCATAGCATTTGGACTTTTAGTTTGTGAGATATGAAGAATTTAGTACACATGTGTTTATAAATAAGGGTTAGAAGCTACTGTTAGGGTTTTTGTGATATCTAAAGATTAATAATAAATCAACAATTGAAATTTGTGGTGGTTGTTGATAAGAATATATTAGGACTTTATATAAATTTTGAGTAGATTTGGACAAATGTATTAAATGTTATAGATCATTGAAATTCAGAAAAAATTCCTTTCCTATGGGTGAATGAGGGTTTTAGAATATTTGTTATGTTTTGAGTGTTTTGAGGAAATAAGACTTATGTATTGGGTGTAATAATCCTATAAAGAAGCCTTTTATATAAATTTGAGGGTTTTATTATTTTGGATCTTGGTTGAGTAATTAGTAGCAGCTAGAAGCTCCATACTTTCTTGAGGCAAATTCTCCCTACCACGACAATGTGTTGTCTTGTTTGAAAATACATTGAATACTTGGCTATAGAAGATACACTTATATATTGCAACTAATAAAAAATCTAATAATTCTAATATAATTTTTACTAAATTCTAATTAAACTTTAATAAAATATTTAATAAATCCTAATATAATTTTAATCAAATATTAATCAAATCTTAATCAACTATAATCAAATCATAATCAAATCTTAAATCAAATCCTAAATCAAATCTTAATCAAATTTTAATCAAACCTTAAATCAAATCCTACTTCAAATCTTAAGTCAAATCCTAATTCAAATCCTAATAAAAATTTAATAAATCCTAATCAAATTCTAATCAAATCCTAATCTAAATCTTAATCAAACCTTAACAAGTCCTAATAAAATACTAATAAAATCCTAACAATTTCTATAGTAGATTAAAACTTCAATAGCTAATGATTGAACTATTGGTTTTAATTCAAAATTTATATACCTTTAAATAATTAAATTGGTAATATGCACAAATTTTTTGAAAAAGATCTAATTCACTAAATAGAAAATAAATCCAAAACTCTGCTTAGATGTAGGTCGACCTCCTTTTCCAACCTTCATGTCAATATCTTAGTACCAATATTTTCTTTTTGCACCATTAAATTGTCTCTAAAATTCAATGATAGGTAGAAAATCAAGTCTACCATTTATACAAATAATTTTCACTTCAATTCAATTGATAGATTGCCGAATAATTGAAAAATCCTTATTAACTTTCAAAATCCAATTTTTGAGACTCCAACCCACTTGAACTTTAATAACCTTCAATTAAACTATTAGATCAAGCTCAAACTTATAACATGCACTTCACACAACTATAATTATAAATCCATAATATTTTATTTATAGATCTATAATCAAATTCAAAAATGCTCAAAAATATAAGTCCCTTTTTATTTCATATAAATCAAACTCACCAAAATTAATCTTGATTTTACAAAGATTTTATAAAGTTATTATTTATTTAAATCACTTAAAATTAATATTTAAAAAAATCTTTTAAAGTTTGCTCTCAAATCATATTTTTTGATCAACCAAAGAAAATCCTGTCTATCATAGATGCATGATTTTGTACCTTGGCATTTGATTTTGACCTAGATTTATAATTTGCCTTCTCTAAGTATCAATCCAAGGATTTCTTATATCATTTTTGTTGGAAACTATCCTTTGCTTTGAACTTAACATGTTTATAGTAGTATTTTTGGTAATCTATCTTATCTTGTCTTATTTATGGTCCTATAAAGTGAATAAAAGTATTTTTTATAAAAAGACAATATTAATACTAAATATTTTTACTACCTTTTTATTTTTATTTTTATTTTTATTTTTTAAAATAATTTTGTAACTTAGTTTTCAACTAAGTTTTTTTATAATATAAGTCTTCTTTTACTCTTTCATTCTATAGCCATATTACAACACGGCACTGTGTATTTGATAAATATTATCAATAAAAAACTTGGCTATTTCTTCCTTAGAAATAGTCTTGTTGTACAAGATGAAATATGCCATCTTAATAAGACAGTCTACCACAACAAAAATTGAGTCTTTGTTGTCACGGACGCAGAATATAGACTGGAATTCTACACAAGAAATTCAATAAGAATTGGTAAGAACTAGTTTAATCAGATGAGTACAAGAACAATATCAGAGAGGTGAGCTAGAACTTTAAGAGATGTGTTGTTAAGATTGAAGAACTCTTCAACCTTGACTCCAATATATATTTCTATTTAGGAAGCTTTTCAAGCAATTTCTACCAACTAGGGAGCTTCTCAAGCAACTTCTACCAATTAGAAAGCTTCTCAAGCAACTTCTATCTATTTAGAAGATATTAGAAGGTTCTGAGAGATTCTAGAGAGTTCTAAGAATCTTTTAGAATATTCTAGAAGGTTTTGACAAATATGTCCTTAACATCACCTCTTCTTCTAGCTTCAAGGTCTCCAAAAAGCCATTTGAAATGTATGCAAATAAGCATAGAAAATCAAAGATTTGGCACACAGTCTTTGCAATATACTCCAATTGTCGTTCATGAGGCAGATGATTCACAGGCCCTTGTAGCCACCGGTAATGATCAACACCTTCCACTTGAGACCATGCTTGAACTTCTGTATCTTCATTGTGGAAGCGGCCTGAAAATATCGTTTCGCCACTACCTTCATAAGTTGATTCAGCTTCAAAGACAATCACGAGTGACCTGCTACTTGGTATTCTTCGACGTCTTTTTGGTTCTTCTAATTCTTCATCTCAACGTTGACGCCATGAGCTATTTGGTTGAGATGTCATCACTAGTGCAATATCTTCATTTCTACTAGCCATATCTAAATACACTCTAACATTATATATCTTGAAACTATAAGAAAGTAAAATGTAATAAGTTATATTTTGATAAGATCTAAATCTTATTTATATACATTTCTTTGGAGAAGGCTTTATCTTTATGTTTTGTCAATGGCTGACTTTTGATTTATCAAGATATTGTCAATGAAATTTTTATAACTTTTGCGACATATTTGTTACATTTTTTGTTGGCTCCCAAGTCCGCTCATTTATATCATAGCCATACTATTGAATTAAATATTCTAACTTCTCCTGTCTCCATTGTAAATCAAGGACTTGTTCCACCTCATATTCCATATGGTCCTTGATTTCAACATAAGGTGGTGGTGGCTATATCCGTCCTAGTAAAGTTGATTTGCTATAAGCTTCTAAAAGAGAAACATGAAAGACTGGATGTACCTTCATGGATGTGGATAGTTTCAGCCGATAAGCCACCGGATTGATTTGCTCCTAAATGCAAAATGGTCCCAACCTCCTATAATCCAACTTATCACAAGGTTGAGTGGTCTTGATGTTTCGTTGCAAGAACCAAATCTTATCTCCAATTTGAAAAGCGGGAGAATCCTTCCGAAATTTGTTTGTAGAAGCTTTGTTCGAGTTTTGAGCTACCTGTAACTCAAAACTTCAAGGTGGTCTAGATCTCTCTTAAATGCTTTGCAAGATCTTTAGCTCTTAGATTTTTATCTTTGGATTTATCCAACAAATAGAGTTTTGGATGATATCCAACAAATCGAGTTTTAGATGATATCCATAATTTGCAAAGAAAGATGTTTGTTGGATTGAGACAAGGATCAAATTGTTGTATGTAAACTCCGCCAATGGTAGATATGTAGTCCAATCATCTTGTTGATAGTTGATTGCATATTGTAGATATTGCTCCAAGACTTGGTTAACTCGCTCTATTTGACCATCAGTTTGAAGATGGAAGGTAGAAGAGAATTTGATATCTATCCTCAGTATGTTAGAAAGTGACCTCCAAAACTTTGATATAAATTGAGGCCCTCGATCCAAAATAATGTCATCTGGTAAACCATGTTACTGATATGTATTCTCAATAAACAATCTTGCTGATTCTTTACCAGAAGTTATCTTTCTGCATGGAACAAAATGTGTCATCTTTATAAATCGATCTACCACCACGTAGATAGCATCAAATATTGCAGAAGGAGACAAATCTTTGATGAAATCCATAGATACTGAAGACCACGGTGTCGTATGACATGGCCTTCTATATGGGAATACATTGGGTACCTAGCTATGGAGAGTTTATTTGAAATTTGATAGCAAAAATCCAATAGGTGATTTTTTCTTAATAAAAAAGACAAATAATACAACAATCTCACAAAAGAAAAGTTATATATGTAAACCCTCTTGTATTCAAGTAAGTTTGTACAAAAAAGGTTCAAATTTCCACAAAAACCCTTCAAAACTTTATTCATTCGCACGAACTTATTTCTTACTAAACTTTAGAGTCCAATAACTCTTGATCCAACCATTTAGTTTCTATAAAATTTAATTCAAAGTGTACATAATCTTCTTAAGTTTTATTATAAAAAAGAATTAACTGTAAATTCGTTTTCGATCGTCTAATATCTCAAAATCCCTAGCAATTGCTTAAAATCCTAGCTCAGAGACACCTGAGTACTATTTTCTTTATATCTCACAAACCCAAAATTCTAATGCCACAAAATTTATGCACATAGTCTTGTGACATAAATATATACACTCCTAAAAATTTTGAGATATATTTATGTCACAAGACTATATGCATAAATTTTGTGGCATTAGAATTTTGGATTATATCTTAGACAAATTAATAGTCTTGTCTAAGATATAGCTCAAAATGTAACCACTATGTAAGCGGGTCACTTACTACCCTTAAGTTTGAAAGCATTGACTTCAACTCCCAATATCTCCTTCATCCTAGCTTGGATTTTATCAAACCACATAAGAAAAGTGTAGCCGAAAAAGTGCTCTTTCGAATCCCAGTCGCCAATCCTTGATTGCTTTTTGTATGCGTGAGTTATATCTAAAAGAGTGACAGTAGATCCAAAATCAACACCTTAACTTTGTGCACGTATAAATTCTTCATAAAAAGTACAAATTACATAAAATTTATACCTAAACCAAATCCAAAAACCTAAACCTTATGATTCTAGCCTCTAATGTCCAACTCCCTTCGAAAAACAAATCCTAATTCCTAATAAATCCTCGGACAACCTCCTTGAAGCCCATTGGGCATGATTTTTAGCCAATTAGAATAGAGATTTCTATCATCCACCTCTATTCATCCACATGGATGGCCAAACTACCTTTTTTATATTAAAAATCTTTTTCAAATCCTTCTTCTTATAAGATTTATATACTTGGTGCTTTAAGCACCAAATAAAAGAAGTAAATAAGATCTTAAGGATCACCAATGTCTAACATAGTTGACTTAAGATATATACAAGTTACTATCAATATAAAATCAACCTCAAAAGTCACTACTAAAAAAAAAATAAGGTTGTATAAATCTTAATAATAATCCTTTTAATAGATCATTTCTAAACTAACAACCTAATCACATTCTATAATCAATAAAAATCCATTGATATGACTTTCATTTAGCTATGTAAGCAATTATACATTAAATATACATGTATAATTTTTTCACACAGTAGCCAAATCACAACATGACAACGATTGCTTTGAAATTGGCAGAGGTTGTAAAAGCCCGTTAGGACGATGTTGAGGATTCTTTCATCTTGAACAAAGGTCACATGATAGCACAAAGTTCTTTACAACCTTCTACATTTGAAGCCACCAAAAATCTCGAGAAATAAGCTCCATTGTTTTGTTGAATTCGAAGTGACCTGCGGCTAGGAAGTCATGTCAAGATTGAAGAATACAAAGTTGAATTGGTCCTTTTGAAATGTACAATCGATCTTCAAAATATAATAACTTGTCTTCAATCTTGAACTTGTCTTTGTCAAAGCGTTGCTTTACATCTAAGACTAATGAATCTACAATTGATGCTCTACGAACTTATTCTAAAAAATCAACATCAATTGATATGATCATGGAGGTGGTACAAAGATAAAACCATTCTGGTTGTAGCAAAGTTGTACAGTGCTTGATCAAATGCTGCATCTCTAGCCTTAGGTGCTAGATATAATCTCTTCAATAATGCATCTGATAATCCTTGCTGCCTTCCTCGTCGATATGTGATGATAAAATCGCATTGGGATAATGATATGTTCCACTGAGCTTGGCGATGATTCAAAATTCAAACTATTGTGAAATACTCCAAATTCTTATGATTTGTATATACAGTCATTAGATGTGCACCACCTTCTAATAAATGACGCCATTCTTGGAAAGAATGAACTATCGCAGGTAGCTACTTATCGTGAATTTCATAATTGATTTCTGCTGTCGAAAACTTCTTTCAGTAGAACGCAACCAGGTGAAGTTTATCATCCTTCTCCATGTGTGATAATACAACTTCTAGTGCAAAGTCAGAAGCATCTATTTCCAAATAGAAGGCCTTTGTAAAGTCGGGATGTACCAAGATAGGAGCTATCATAAATGCCAACTTTAACTCTTGAAAAGCCTCTTGTGCTCAGATATTCAACTTGAGTTTGTCCTTTCATATAAACCGCATTAATGGGGTTGCAATTTGTCAGTAGCTCTTGATGAAAATGCGATAGAAGTTGAAAAATCCAAGAAAATATTGCACGTCTTGTATTGTCTTTGATATTGTCTAATCCGTTATTGCTTGAACCTTCTTTTGATTCATCAACAATCTTTTGTTCGAAATAATATAACCAAGAAATTCTACCTTGGATTGATAGAATACATATTTATCTAATTTGGCATGTAATCTCGCATCTCAAAGTTTTTATAACACCAACTTCATGTGACCCTCATATTCTTGAACATTCTTGGAATAGATCAAAATGTCATCAAGATAATAAACAACAAATTTATCTAAATACTCTTGAAAAACATCATTCATCAAATATTGAAATATAGTTGGTGCATTGGTCAATCCAAAAGGCATGACATTATATTCAAAATGTCTATA